>LPNX010616031.1:0-250055 GCA_001517045.1 Pseudotsuga menziesii
ATATATATATATATATATGCTCCTTGTAGAAAAGAAGGAAGAAAAGGCTTTAGATCCTTTATATTAACCTTGGATATAACCCCAATACCTGTAATATAATAAAAACAAGTTAGTATAGATAAAATGAAAAATGCTCTTAGCATAATAAATCTATGAATATCACTAAGGGTTGAAATATTAAAAGAGAAATGTTTATAACCGAAGGGGAAATAATTATAGCTTAAAACAAATGTGTAATAAATTTGGAGAATGTTGTTTTAACAAAGAGACTATAACATTAAGTGGATATGTATAATCATGTTTATCCCACATGCGCTGGGAACAAAATAAATGAGGAGACTACGAATTTAAGACGAGAGGAGTACAAAGAAAAAAGGGCGTGCTCAGCTCAAGGAGGAATCACTGACTAAATCGTTGTATACATCCTTTTTTTTACCTATTCTGCGTAGTCGGGGGGGGGGGGGGGGGGTGGTTGAAATGGCTGACAGCGCTCCCTTTTGGTCTGATATTTTTTGGGTAATGCTGTTTTTTATTGATGCCACAATTTCATGAGAAATCGAGCTGGTGGATAAACGTTTAGTTTGATTTTTGTGCTTATTAAAACTAGGTTTTTATTGATGCCACAATTTCATGAGAAATCGAGCCAGTGGTTTGATTTATGTGCTTATTAAAACTGGTTTTTCATTGATGCCATGATTTAATGAGAAATCAAGCTGGTGGTTTGATTTTTGTGCTTATTAAAAATGGGTTTTTATTGATGCCATGATTTCATGAGAAATCGAGTTGGTGGATAAATGTTAGCTTCAATTTGTCTTTATTAAAACTGTGTTTTTTATTGATGCCATGATTTCATGAGAAATTGAGCCGGTAGATGAAAGTTAGTTTGAATTTTGTGCTTACTAAAACGCTGTTATTATGTCGATCTAGTGATTACTTGAGCTTTGTCAAAAACACTGTTTATTATATTGATTTGGTGATTGCCTGACAAGCTTTGACAAAAACGCTGTTTATTATATCGATCTGGTAATTACATGATAGTTCCTCAAAATGTTGTTTGTTAAATCGATCTGGTAATTGCATGATAGTTTTGTCAAAATGATGTTATAATATCGATATGGTGATAATTTGAATTCTGTGCTTTATTAATTCTCTGTCTATTATGCTACGATTTCAGATAGGAAATTGATCTATGGTTTAGTTTTTGATTGAAGACTGATCCTTATTAAATCTCTATCTATTATGCCACAACTTCAGATAGGAAATCGATCTATGGTTTAGTTTGGATTGAAGATTGATCCTTATTAAATCTCTGTCCATTATGCTACGATTTCAGATAGGAAATCGATATGTGGTTTAGTTTTTGATTGAACACTAATCCTTATTAAGTCTCTGTCTATTATGCTACGATTTCAGATAGGAAATTGATTTGTGGTTTAGTTTTTGATTGAAGACTGAGCCTTATTAAATCTCTGTCTATTATGCCACGACTTCAGATAGGAAATCGATCTGTGGTTTAGTTTTGACTGAAGACTGATCCTTATTAAATCTTTGTCTATTATGCTATGATTTCAGATAGGAAATTGATCTGTGGTTTAGTTTTTTATTTAAGACTGATCCGTATTAAATATCTATCTATTCTGCCATGATTTCAGATAGGAAATAGATACGTGGTTTAGTTTTTGATTAAAGACTGATCCTTATTAAGTCTCTGTCTATTATGCTACGATTTCAGATAGGAAATCGATCTGTAGTTTAGTTTTTGATTGAAGACTGATCCCTATTAAATCTCTGTCTATTATGCCACGACTTCATATAGGAAATCGATCTGTGGTTTAGTTTTGATTGACGACTGA
Organism: Pseudotsuga menziesii; assembly: GCA_001517045.1. NCBI lineage: Eukaryota > Viridiplantae > Streptophyta > Pinopsida > Pinales > Pinaceae > Pseudotsuga > Pseudotsuga menziesii. The sequence continues at coordinate 1,854 of LPNX010616031.1, forward strand.
TCCTTATTAAATATTTGTCTATTATGCTATGATTTTAGATAGGAAATCGACTTGTGGTTTAGTTTTTGATTGAATACTGATCCTTATTAAGTCTTTTTCTATTATTCTACGATTTCAGATAGGAAATCGATCTGTGGTTTAGTTTTTGATTGAAGACTGATCCTTATTAAAACTCTATCTATTGTGCCATGACTTCAGATAGGAAATCGATCTGTGGTTTAGTTTTGATTGAAGACTGATCCTTATTAAATCTCTATCTATTATGCTATGATTTTAGATAGGAAATTGATCTGTGGTTTAGTTTTTTCATTTAAGACTAATCCTTATTAAATCTATGTCTATTGTGCCATGATTTCAGATAGGAAATCGATCTGTGGTTTAGTTTTTTATTGAAGACCGATCCTTATTAAGTCTCTGTCTATTATGCTACGATTTTAGATAGGAAATCGATCTGTGGTTTAGTTTTTGATTGAAGACTGATCCTTATTAAATCTCTGTCTATTATGCTTCAATTTCAGATACGAAATCGATCTGTGGTTTAGTTTTTGATTAAAGATTGATCCTTATTAAATCTTTATCTTTTATACCACGACTTCAGATAGGAAATCAATCTGTGGTTTAGTTTTGATTGAAGACTGATCCTTATTAAATCTTTGTCTATTATGCTACAATTTCAGATAGGAAATCGATCTCTGGTTTAGTTTTTTTATTTAATATGGATCCTTATTAAGTCTTTGTCTATTGTGCCACAATTTAAGTTAGGAAATTGATATGTGGTTTAGTTTTGATTGAATACTGATCCTTATTAAATATCTATCTATTATGATATGATTTCAGATAGGAAATCGATCTGTGGTTTAGTTTTTGATTGAATACTGACCCTTATTAAATCTCTGTCTATTATGCCATGATTTCAGATAGGAAATCGATTTGTGGTTTAGTTTGTGCTTAAAGACTGATCATTATTAATATCTCTGTCTTTTATGACCATGATTTAATGAGAAATCAATCTGGTGGTTAAGCGATGGCTGAATATTCTTTTCATTAAAGACTATAAATACTTTCTGCATGGAGTACAATAATTAACCTTTGCTGATCTGGGTTGTGAATAATGCCTCTGTTTTGTTTTAGTTAAGCTCGTGCTCAAACTTTAAGTAATTGGTTGAAGACTAAGTTTAATATAGATTCCTTTATAGTTTTAAAAAGGTTGAATTCTGTATTAATGTATGGTCAAAATATGGATGTTGAAGATGTTTTAACATATATTATAAAGTTTGGAATTCTTTGAGATCTAGAAGGAATCACGGACAAGAGCAGCATGCTGTTATAGAGCCTAAGTTGCCCTTTTTCTTTTATATATGAAATCATGGTGTTTGGCCATTAGCTCATTCTCGGATAACATAGAACTGGTACATTTGTATGCTAACTGGTTGTGCAGAGCTGAGCTATGAGCATCCCCTTTTGGGATTGGGAATTGCAAATTTCCATAGCACTTGCTTTGTTTCGAGGTTGAAATGAATTGTAATAGATAATCCGCATTATTGTACCCCCTTTATGGAAGAATTAATAAAAGGAATAACAAAAACTTGGTGGACATAGCCTCCTGAAGGAGGTGAACCACGTATATGGTTGTCTATTCTTTTGTATTTTTATGTCGTCCATGCTCTCTTTACATAATGGTGTTATTATAGATGCAGTGCAAATGTTTATGGGTTAAAAAGGGTTAGCAAATGTATTTTGAAGACATTCAATTCAAACGCACATTATTTGGATGGTTTAAAGGTTTTAATAAAAATGAAATTTTTTTTTACCCATTTTATGCAATTCCGCATCAAGGTATCGCGGGGATGTCACAAAATACAAGTGAATACATTCCGAAGTTACAATTACATCAACACTCCTTCTTAACTAGGAAGGTATTCTCTCGACACAATTTATCAGCACAAGTCTTCTTCTCTGTATCATCTGGATCATCATTGAGTCTTCGTCATCTTCACCTTCAAGTCATCTCTATCTTCAAGTCACCTTCATCTTCAAGTCATCTTCACCTAGATTTGGATCATCTCTGGAACATCATCTCTGGATCTGGATCATCCCTCGACCTAGATCATCTCTGCTGGATCATCATCACTGGATCATCATGGGTTCTATCTCATGATTCTTCTCATCATAGGAAGTTCTATAGAGCCAACCCTTTTTCATGTTGGTTATAGGCCTAGCCTCCATGTATGTATTCTTCAGCACTTATATCTGACCCTAAGTCAAAATGGCCTACCCAACACTTATATTTGATCATATAGGAACCAATCCTATAATCATATCTGAAAGGCATGCCCAACACTCACATATGACCATGTGGGAACCAATCGCACAACCCTGTCAGAAAGGCCCAACACTCACATTTGACACATGCGAGGAACCAATCCAACATACATGTTCAAAAAGGCTCAGCACTTATATTTACACATGTGAGGAACCAATCCAACATACATGTTCAAAAGGGCTCTGCACTTACATCTGACACATGCAAGGAACCAATCCAACATGCATGTTTGAAAGGACTTTGCACTTACATTAGACACATGCGAGGAACCAATCCAACATGCATGTTCGAAAGGGATTTGCACTTACATTTGACACATGCAAGGAACCAATCCAACATGCATGTTTTAAAGGGCTTGCACTCACATCTGATCAAGTAGGAACCAATCCTACAGTCATATCAGAATGGCCCCCAGTCCCAGATTGAGTTACGTGGTAACTGACCAGGTGCCTCCATTCTAATAATGGCATTCAACGCTTACTTCTGATCATGTAGGAAACAATCCTATAGTCACATCAGAATGGCCCAGCACTCATATCTGACATGGAAGGAACCAATCCTCACCATGACAGAATGGCTCAGCCCTTACATCTGACCATGGAAGGAACCAATCCTCACCATGACAGAATGGCTCAGCCCTTACATCTGACCATGGAAGGAACCAATCCTCTCACCATGTCAGAATGGCTCTGGGTCTCATCATTTCCCTTTGGAGGAAACCTCGATATGGAGAACACCAAGATTCTCCCTAAAGTACTTAAACTTCACCTTAGCTAATGGCTTTGTCAACACATCAGCTATATGTTCCTCTGTCACAACATATTGGAGCTCCACTACTCCCCTCTAGACCATATCCCTGATATAGTGATACTTGATCTCGATATGCTTCAACTTGTCATGGAACACTGGATTCTCTGATAACTTTATGCAACTTTGGTTGTCACAATGTATACAAGTAGCATCCATATCGAGATCAAACAAATCAAACAGTAGCTTCCTTAGCCATACTGCCTCACAACTAGATGAACAAGATGCGACATACTCTGCTTCAGCTGTACTCAATGCCACATAGGATTGCTTCCTGCTAAACCAAGAGATCACACCTGATCCCATACTAAAAAAACACCCTGCAGTGCTCTTCCTATTGATGGCACTACCTGCCCAATTTGAATCAACATAATCCTCTAGGTTAATCTTTTGATTCACCTCGTACTTGAGCCCATAATCAATTGTACCCCTCAGGTACCTCAAAATATGCTTTGCAGCAATCAAGTGAACATGTCTTGAATATATTAGGAACTAGCTCAAGGCATTCACAACAAAGAAAATATCCGGTCTTGTGTTTGTCAGGTACATCAAGGACCCAATCATCTGACGATACATCGTAGCATCAACTGCTTTTGATGAAGCATCACTCAGTAGCTTCAGGTTTGATGCCATAGGTGTGGTCATGTACTTGCAGTCCATCATCCAAAATCTCTTCTGGATCTCTACTACATACTTCCCTTGTCCGAGGGAGATTCCATCCGCATTCTACCACACCTCCATGCCTAGAAATTAATGCATCATACCCAAGTCCTTCATTTCAAACTCGGCTGCAAGCTTTCTCTTTGTATCAGATATCAACCTATCCATGCCTGTTACAAACATATCATCTACATACAGTAGGAGCATCACTGGGTTGCCATCTTCAACCTTGTAGTAAAGGTTGGAATCTGCTTTAATTTTGGTAAAGCCCAAACTGGATAGAAAGCTGTCAATTCTGCCGTACCATGTCCTGGGTGCCTGTTTCAAACCGTACAGGGATTTCTTCAATCTGCACACATGAGACTCTGTGTCATGTGTCTCAAAATCAAGTGGCTTCTCTACATACACTTCCTCTTCCACTACACCATTCAAGAAGTCAGTCTTGACATCCATTTGGTGTATCTTCCATTTCATCACTACAACCAGAGAAAGTACTGATGTGATGGAAGTGTATCTGGCTATAGGTGCAAAGGTTTCTTCATAATCTATTCCTTCTTTCTGTGAGAAGCCACGAGCCATGAATCTTGCTTTATATTTCTCTATGCTACCATCTATAGCATGCTTGATCTTGTAGATCCATTTGGAAGTTACAACCTACTTCCCTTCTGGTCTTGGGACAACATCCCAAACATCATTCTTCATGGTCGATTGATACTCTTCGATCATAGCATCCTTACACTCTTTTCGTTCTGTCGCTTCTTCATAATTGGAAGGTTCTTCATTGATAAAGTCACATAGTAAAGCTACATATCCAGAGCAAGATCTGGTTCTCTTTATTTGTCTGTGATTCTCTTCTGGAGCCCCATATATTTTTGCACCTTGGATAGCTTCTCGTACCCAAGCAGGTTTCCTCTTTTGAGGATTCTTCTCTTGAAGTGGATCTATAGGTCTTTGTGGTTCTTCAAATTCTCGATATTCTTCTTGAGTTTCTTAATTCGTGGTTGTATCATTAATTATGGGTGCTTCTCCTTCGTCAGGTTATTCAGTAGGTCTCTTTCTATATTTGTTGTAAGATGTGTCTTAATCAAATATTACATCCCTGCTGATGTTGATATTCTTGAATCCTGGGAAGTATATTCTGTAATCCTTTGAGATTTCAGAGTATCCCACAAATATACCCTTATTTCCTGAAGGATCTGACTTTGTCCTCTTTTCTTTCAAAATGTGTATGTACACTGGACAACCGAATATTTTGAGATGGCTAACTTCTGGTTTCTTGACAGAGAAGAATTCTTCAGGAGTCTTGTTCTCGAGTACTCTGTTTGGAGTACAGTTCTGTACATACACTGCTGTTCTGGAAGCCTCTACCCATAGATGCATGGGAATATCTTGATCATGAAGCATTTCTCTTGCAGCTTCCATTATAGTTCTATTCTTCCATTCTACAATCCCATTATGTTGTGGATTATATGGAGTGTATAACTCCCTCTTAATCCTTGATTCTTTGCATAAGTCTTTGAATTCATTTGATGTGAATTCTCCACCATTATCTGATTGAAAGGTCGTGATCTTCTTTTCTGTGTGGTTCTCGATCAAGGCTTTGAATTCCTTGAACTTGCTAAAAACCTCATCTTTGTTCTTCATGAAGTAAATCCGTGTCTTCTTAGAAAATTCATAAATGAAAGAAACATAGTATACATACCTGCTTAGAGAACTTGATGACATTGGTCTGCATACATTGGAGTGGATGATTTCCAAGATTCCTTTTGCTTTGCTTTCGCTACTTGGAAATGTATTCTTTGTATTCTTTCCATTAGCACATCCTTTGCAAACCCCATCATGTTTTGCTTGAATTTATGGAAGACCTTCAACAACTTTTCTTGCAAGTGGTAGTGCTCTGTAGTGCACATGTAGCAAGCCTTCTGTGCCAAAGTTCATTTGGCTCTACTGTGTCATGGACCAAGGCTTGTTCTAGATGGCCCTTAAATTTGTATAATCCTCCTTATTATTCTCCAATTACTATTGCATCGTCAATAGTATTTCCTCTTGGCCACATGAGGACTTGGCCATCTACAAATGAAATCGTCATGCCTTTTGCATCTAGTGTCGATATGGAGAGAAGATTCTTCTTTAGTCTTGGTACAAACAAGACATCCTTCATTTTCATAGACTTTCCAGAGTCTAGCTTGTAGGAGGATTCACCACTACCTTTTATGGGATATTGGTAGTCATCCCCAAGTTTCACCTTATGGGGTCAATTATGTTCAGATAGTTTCTCAAAGGATTCCTTGAAACCTGTCATGTGTTTGGAAGCCCCACTATCAATAAGCCAATCTTTGCTTCCATGGGTGACAGTTCCCGTGAGAGTAGAGATCAAAACATATTCATCTTCACTTGAAAAGTCTTCACTTTCTTGTTTTACTCTCTTCCTGGGAGGATCATCATCCTCAGTAGTGTGAGCATGATGTCTTCTTTTGGAGTTCCTCTTCTTCTTGGATCCATTCTTATTCATGGGACAGTTTCTAGCATAGTGTCCTATTTCATCGCATGTATAACATCTGAGTTTAGATGAACCTTTCTGATGAGAATGCTTACCTTGGTGATGATGCTTTTCCCTTATTCCTTTCTTGGAGTGTACTGTGAGAGCTTGACCTTCACTTCCCATCTTTTCTTCTTGAGCTACTATTCGAGCTTCTTCTTTTGAACATTCTTCCCACATTCTACTGAACTTGACAAACTTCTTCCTAGCATAGATTCCTTGGATGAAAGAATCGCATGACCTAGGGAGGCCATTCAAATTTGTCATCACAATTTATGAATTCTCTACTTCTTCATCTACTACTTCCAGCTTTTATTTGATCTGGGAGACCCTTGTGAAGTATGACTGGATGGTCTCCTCATTCTAGATCTTTACATTCTTCAACTGGTTCCTTAGAGTCATCTTCTGATTGATGTTCTTCCCTTCAAACAGTTTGGTTAGGGCATCAAACATAGCTTTAGGTGTCTCGAGGGAGGACACTTGTGGTATGAGGTGATCCTTGATAGAATCAGCAATGATCCTCTTTGCCATAACCAACTTCTTCTTATGTAAGGCATTGGCCTCATCTCCCTCTGGAACTGGAACTTCCTCACTGATATAAGAGTCCAACTCATTTTCTTCCAGGACCAGGGATATCCTATACTTCCAGGCTCGGAATTTATCAGCTCCCTCGATCTTGGTATGATGAGACACCTTAACTAAGAACCTCAAATGGAAATACAAAATATTTAGATCTTACCAGGTCAAGATGTCGGATCGGGATTTGGAGCTGAAATCCTACAATGCTGGTACAGCAACTGATTAGGGTTTTTCTTTTCTGGAGTTTTGTCCAACCAAATGATTTGAATTTCATCCCTAAATTATATTTTGGGGAAGAGATCAATCTAGGCTTGGGCTCACTGAAAAAATCCACTTCCTAATTTTCGGCAGCAGTGTCGGGTCCGAAACTGAAAAAACCCAGAATTGGATTATGTTTCGACATGAAGATGCGCCCTAGGGAGGAGAGTTATTCCACCCTAATTTTGCTGAAAATCTATGGAGAGAGATCCACAAAATAGGAAGCCCTAGTTCCCGCAGCTGCATAGTGTCTTCTTCTCAGGTTAGCTCTGATACCATGTTAGATTTTCAACATTAAGCTAGCATAACATTAGGATATTTAACTGAGAGAACAACAAGCACAACAATCAAACACAAGAGACAATGAACACAATGTTTTTCCTCAGGGAAACCATAAATGGAGAAAACCCCGCAACTTCCTCAAAGATAGAATCAACACCAAAAGTGAAACCCAAAAAAAGTAAGATGATCTCCTGACAACAGTAACCTCTTTCTTCCTTGCCCCAGTGTCTTTCTCTTCCTCAGCTATGCGCTACAACTGAGTGTGAGTGAGTGTGTGATAAATAGAGACGCTAGCTCTCTATTTATACTTATTCCCGACTTGACTAAACCCAACTAGGGATGAATTCACTAGGTGATTCTAATAACCCTAGTACCCCAGAAATGCAAGGACTTTAACCCTTAGACAATAGGAGGGTTACCCACCTTGACTTGACATGACTTGTTTACATTATAGGAACTCCCGATAGGAACCTCGGGGCATGACATGACTCAAGTACATTAAAAATACATGCCAAAATAAACATTGGGTTACAATAGATAAGAAATACAAGTGAATACATTCCGAAGTTACAATTACATCAACATTATTCCCTCTCTTCAAGTCCAATTTGGAGGGAAGAGGATGCCATTCGAAGTTGAGGTGGTTGATGTGCCCCTTGACTAAAATGGATTTAAACTATGAAAGTGATTGTATCATCCATATTTTGAGTGGTGTGCTTCCCATTTGAGGATTGGATTGTGACGATCGATTAGATGTATTTCAATAATTCTGGTTCGTCTACATCTTTGGGATTTACTATCCCGTCCATTGATAATTCTCAGCTGGGAACTAAGAATGTTGGTTTCAAAATGTATCCATATTTAATGGGAACCTTTAATATTTCAACACCAATCCTAGCTATTAGATCCACTCCTGGTAGTGATTCGTCACCTGTTAGTTCAACCCAATTTCGTACTATGTGGGTGCATCCATGTATTTGGGTTACACTTTTTCTCAAGGCGCTTTCAGAAAAAACAAAAAAACGTACCTCGACCGAGCAATTTTTAAACCCTCGATCGAGGTCATAAAACCTTGATCGAGGGCTTAACAAAACCTCGATCTAGGTTTTAAGAAAACCTCGATCTAGGTTTTTAAAAAACCTCGATATAGGTTTTAAGACCTCAATATAGGTTTTAAAAAAACCTCAATCTAGGTTTTAAGACCTCGATCTAGGTTTTAAGAAAACCTCGATCGTGGTTTTAAGGCCGCGATTGAGGTCCTTGTGAAAAATATTATAAAAAAGAGGTTTAAATGGTAGCTTGATCGAGGGTTTAATAAAACCTCAATCGAGCTTATTTAAAAACCTCGATCAAGGGATGTTAATACCTTGATTGAGGGCCTATAAAATAGAGAATTATCCCTCTTACAGGAAAATCAATGTTTCTCTATGTCTTCTAGGGGTGTAAATCCTGCCATTCATGGCACATAACTGAGAGGAGTTCATATCGATAGATTCATCACCGAATCCTCTATCCATTGATGTATCATCCATGCATTTTGGAATTCATTTGGGTGTTTGTTTTAGTTAGTTCTAAAACTTACACATAGAAAACCTCACAACAAATTTGAGGCAACTCAAAGAAAAATACACAGGGTAAAAAATACACGTCCAAAAATTTCTTAAAAATGCACAACCTACACATTGACACGTCCTCTTCAAAAGGGTATCTTTGGTTTTTCAATTTTTTAAAATAGTGAAAAAAAAGATGGGATGGACACACATGTGTATAAAATGATGCTGAAATTAGATGTGGTCACTTTTGAAAAATAATAAATAATTGTATACTGTGAAATAAATTAACAAAAAAATATGCATACCACAGTGCACTTTGTGTAGATCATGCTCATATTTTTTATTTTTTAAAATTATTAATGCAAGATTGAATTATTGGGGATGGACACGAGCCACTTATTAACTTGTTCAAATTTTTAAGGTCACACAGCTCATTAAATGAAAAATTTCACACATTAAATGACATTGGAATATTTTTTTTAAAATATCATTGGGAAGCCAACATAATATTCTATAATTTTTTTTACTGCAAGTCAAAATTCGCATGGAATATATATGTTTCGAGGGCTTCTATCTATCACATGAGTAAAAAATCAGGTTTTCATTTCCAAATTTCGCCAAAAACTGTTACCCACCTTCATGGAATCAACCATGTATTTCGATGACCCATGGACTCTTCATTCTCTGAGTACTTTAGATGAATATGTTATACCTAATGTGATGAGAGTTTCTTTTTCCATAGCAAATATTGTGTATTAAGATACACTTTATCCTTCCGTGGACCCTGGTCCTTCCTCTCCATGAATGAAAGAGGAGGATATCCTTGCACTTCCTTCTTGGGTGGTTGCATTGTCATGCTTTTCTGATTTCCTTGATAGTATTTGTCCTTCAGATGAAGCTATTCCCAAGGCCATGACTAGTCCATAAAAACCTTGGGAGGAGATTCATCATCGATCTTACATCCTCCTGAAGCTCGATCGAATTGAGCATGATGAATTTAGAATGAATTTAAGTGAGTGTTGGTCTTCCGGCGATCCCATTAGGAAATTATGGTATATATACTAAAGGGAACATGGAAAATTTATATCCTACAATTCCTATCAACATATCTTGGATTCCTGGTAAAATTGATAATGTTTACATCGGTGCGAACTCCTTGCCCGATGAAACCAAGAGATACATTGAGCTCTTTAAAGAAATTTTTGATGTATTTTATTGGTCGTATGAATAAATTCCAAGAATCGACCCTCTCATTGTTGAACATGAGATCAAAACATATCCAAATGCTAAACCTATTTGACAACGCCTACATGCAATGAACCCTTGCAAACTTCCTTCCATTAAGGACGTGATAGAGAATCTTCTCAAAGTCGATTTCATCTTTCTGGTTCCTTTAACTGAATGGGTATCCAATCCAAATCTTTTCGATAAGAAGGATGTGACCATTTGTGTATGCACAAAATTTAGATACCTGAATAGGAATTGTTCGAAAGATAATTTTTCCACATCATTCATTGATTAGATTTTGGATGAGTGTGTCAAAAGTGAGGTTTTCTCATTTATGGTCGGATTGTTAGGGCATAAACAAATCCAAATTAAACCTGAGGATAAACATAATTACGCATTTATTTGTCCTTGGGGTACTTTTGCATACCGAAAAATTCCTTTCAACCTTAAAAATGTCGAAGCCACTTTTCACTGGGCCATGAATTTCGATTTCCATGACATGTTAGAAAACAGGACTGCAAAACAATAACAGATATACAGTTAAATCAATAAACAAGATGCAAAACACATTAAAACATTACAGAGAGACACAGATATAACATGGTTCACCCAAATGATGGGCTACGTCCACAAAGAAATTTGCCAGTCCTTTTATTAAAGTCTAGAAAGATGAAGGGATACACCCTGGATCAAAGCCACTACACTTCCACTTCACTCTCTCACATTCTCTCTTCCAATACAATAAAATACCATACCCAGTCAATTTACAATGCTCTCTTTAATAGGGGAAATACAATGGGAAAATTCTAGGGTTAACCCAATACCATGGGTCCGCAATACTATTGGCCAACACACATCCCAAAAAAAAAAATTTGGGGACTTCGCCCCCAAACCCTCTTTTTCGGGGCACTGCCCCAAACCCCAAGGTAGGGGGAACAAGTGTATAGTACTCCTATGTTACAATCTCAACTGAATAATATCTCTGCATTTGGAAGATTAGGCTCCACAACCAACAATCTCCCACTTGGAGACTAATCACGACAACTCCACCGCTACTGCACTTGCTGGACTATGTTCTGGACCTTGGACTTGGAAAATTTCTTCTTTTCACCTTCATTATTTAAGGCCAACAGAAACCAAGCAGGAACACAGTTTCTCTCTGGTTACTCCCTTTGTCAACATGTCTGCAGGATTCTGGCTAGTGTGAATCTTTTCCAGTTTTAACAATTCTTCATCTAGAATAGATCTTATGAAGTGGTACTTGAGTTGTATATGTTAGTTCCTCACATGAAAGTACGAGTTCTTTGCAAGATGAATGAAACTATATCTATCACTGTACACCCTACTATTCTCCTGTTTCTTACCCAATTCTTCCATGAACCTCTGCAACCAAATCATCTCCTTACTAGCCTCTGTAGCAGCAACATACTCTGCTTCCATTGTTGAAAGTGCAACAACCTATTGCAGTTTTGAAATCCAACTTACTATTGTTCCACCTACAGTGAACACATACCATGTGGTGCTCTTCCTATTGTCTTTATCACCAGGCATATCTACATCAACATATCCCTGTAGAACAGTGTCTGAAACTCCAAAACATAATGCATGAGAAGTGGTACCTCTCAAATACTTGAGAATCCACTGTACTGCTTTCCAATGCTCTTTACCTAGATTATTCATATATATGCTCACAAATCCCACTGCATGTGCAATACCTGGTCTTGTGCACACCATGGCATACATCAAGCTCCCAACTGCTGATAAATAGGGAATCTTGGACATGTAATCTATCTCTTCCTATGTCTTTGGACACATATGCTTGCTTAGTTTGAAATGGCTTGCCAAAGGTGTGCTAACTGGTTTTGCATTATGCATTCTAAACCTCTGCAACACCTTTTCTATGTACTCACCTTGAGACAATGTCAATTTGCGATTTTTCCTGTCTTTTGTTATTCTCATACCAAGGATTTTATTTGCAGCACCCAAATCCTTCATCGCAAATGATTTAGCTAGTTTTATTTTGAGCACATTTATATCCTGCATGTTAGACCCTGCAACAAGTGTGTCATCCACATACAATAACAAGATAATATATCTTCCGTTATCTAGCCTCTTGAAATAAACACAGTGGTCAGAATGACATCTATCATAACCTTGTTCTATCATAAACTTATCAAATTTTAAATACCACTGCCTTGGAGCTTGCTTCAGGCCATACAAGCTCTTCTTCAACCTGCAAACCAAATTCTCCTTCCCTTTGACCTTATACCCTTGTGGCTACTGCATATAAATCTCTTCCTCCAAATCCCCATGGAGAAAGGCCATTTTTACATCTAATTGTTCAAGATGCAAATATTCTATTGACACTAGACTTAAAATAGTTCTAATTGAAGTCATTTTAACAACAGGAGAAAATATTTCATCAAAGTCTATACCTTTCTTTTGTGCAAACCCCATTACAACAAGTCTAGCCTTGTATCGCTTCTTTCCTCCATATTCTTCCTTCAACCTGTAAACCCATTTATTCTACAATACCCTTTTTTTCTACAGGAAACTTAACCATATCCCAAGTCTGGTTTCTTACCAATGAGTCCATCTCCTCATCCATGGCTTGCTCCCACTTCTTTCTAGTTTCTACCTGCATTGCTTCTTCAAAACATTTTGGTTCACCAGAATTAGTCATCAATAAATAATACAGTGAAGGAGAGAATCATTCAGGGGGTCTACTTAACCTCATAGACTTTCTTACAGTTGCAAGAGTTTCAGTTACATGCTGTTGCTCTTAATTTTCTGGTGCTTTTGGAACTTCATTTTCTTTGATTTCGTCAAGCACTATGTACTCTGTGTTTTCCTTTTCTTCCTTCTTTCGTGATCTTTTTACAGGGCCTTTTCATTGAATACTACATCTTTGCTCCTAATTAGTTTGTGATTTTTAAGATCCCATAAGCAATAACCAAAATCATCAACCCCATATCCAATAAAGGTACATTTCTTGAATTTAGCCTCAAGCTTTGTTCTATCATCTTTATCAATATGGACAAATGCTTCACAACCAAAAGTTCTCAGAAATGAGTATTTTATCTGTTTACCTGTCCATGCCTCCTCTGGAATGCCACCATCCAAAGCGCTTGAAGGCCCTCTGTTTATTAAATAAACAACAGTGTTTACAACATCGGCCAAAACTGTAAGGGAAACCCTGCATGCAATCTCATACACCTTGCACGCTCCATGATCATTCTGTTCATCCTTTCTGACACAACATTTTCTTGCGGTGTTCCAGGGACTTTCTTCCCTCTGTAAATCCCATTGTGTGAACAGTAACTGTCAAACTCGTTGCTGCAGTACTCACCTCCATTATCAGATATGAGACATTTCAATCTTTTTCCTGTCTCATTCTCAGCCAAAGATTTCCACTTCTTAAAAGTATCAAACACATCAGATTTCTGTCTAATGCAATAAACCCAAGTTTTTCTAGTTGTATCATCAATAAAAGTAACATAATAACGAGAGCCACCAAGAGATTGTACCTGATCTAGTCCCCATACATCTGTATGGACAAGCTCTAAATTTTAACTCTTCTTTTGTTTCCCAACCCAGAGAAATCTAACTCTCTTATGTTTTCCATAAACACAGTTCTCACAAAATTCCAAACTTACCTGCTTCAGATCTGGAAGTAGTTTCCTTGAGTGGAGAATCTGCATCCCCTTCTCACTCATGTGGCCAAGCCTATGATGCCACAATGCTGCACCTGTTTCTGTGGAAGCCACAGAAATATAATAATCAGTATTATGAGGACATAAATATAACGTACCTATCCTATCTCTTTTTGCAATTACCATTGATCCTTTAGTGACCTTCCACCACGTTTCTCCAAACGTAGACAAATAGCCGCCATCTCCCAACTACCCTGTTGAGATCATATTTCTTTTCATAGCAGGAATGTGCCTTACATCCTTTAGCAACCAGTCATTTCCATTATTTAGCTTAATCCGTACCTTACCCTTTCCAACAATTTTACATGGTTCATCATCCCCCAATAACACATGCCCAAAATCACCTTGAACATAATCATAAAAGAATTTCCTATGGGGTGTAGCATGACATGAAGCTCCTAAATCTACTACCTAGTAATCACTAGTATTATCTAATGCAAGAATTAAAGCATCTTGTAACACATCACCTACTACATTAGCTTCCTGGGTAGTCTCTTGCTGCGTCTCACCTTTCTTCTTTGGTGCTCTGCAGTCTTTCTTTAGGTGTCCTTTGTTACCACAGTTCCAGCACTCTATTTTTCTGAATCTGGACTTGGATCTTCCCTTTTTAGACTTGCCATGATTTCCTGGGCTCCTTCCTCCCTCGTTTTGTCTCCCTCTGCTCTCCATGGTCAACGCATTACCTGATGTCTCACCTGTGCTTTTTCTTCACATTTCCTCGCTAAGAATAACACCAACAACATCATCAAACTTAATAGTGTTTGAACTAGGGACATAATTACTTACAGCCATGAATAAGCTATTCCAACTTTATGGTAATGAGCATAATATTAGAAGAGCCCTAACTTCATCATCAAAGTTCACTTTTACAGAACTTAACTGACTGGTAAGTGTCTTAAACTCATTTAAATGGTTAGCAATAGATCCACCTTCCGACATATTCATATTAAATAAATCTTCATTAAAAATACCTTGTTATAAGCCGAGGGTTTTTCATAGAGCTTACTCAATGTGCTCATCATACCCTCTGTTGTTTTTTCTTTCAAAATATTGAAGGCCACCGACGAAGCGAGGCACAGCCGTATTGTTCCCAGTGCCTTTCTGTCAAGAACCTCCCATTCTTCATCCTTCATAGCTGCCCGCTATTTTGCTTTTCTGCCCAACGATAGGTACAAATCCTTCTGGTACAGACAGTCCTCCATTCGCATCTTCCATAACTTATAGTTTTGGCCGTTAAATTTCTCGACCCTAAACTTTCCTTCTTCCGCCATTGCTCCCACTCAAACCAGGAGCCCTTCTTTCCTGTGAGTTTACCAACCAAATAGACTTTTTGGCTCTGATACCAATTGTTAGAAAATAAGACCGTAGAGCAATAACAGATATACAGTTAAATCAATAAACAAGATGCAAAACACAATAAAACATTACAGACCGACACAGATATAACGTGGTTCACCCAAACGTTGGGCTACATCCACAAAGAAATTTTCCAATCCTTTTATTATAGTCCAGAAATATGAAGGGATACACCCTGCAACAAAGCCACTGCACTTCCTCTTCACACTCTCACAGTCTCTCTTCCAATACAATACAATACCATACCCAGTCAATTTACAATTCTCTCTTTTATAAGGGAAATACAATGGGAAAATTCTAGGGTTAACCCAATACCATGGGTCCGCAATACTGTTGGCCAACACACATCCCAAAAAAAAAAATTTGTGGGCTCCGCCCACAAACCCCCTTTTTTGGCGAGCTGCCTCGAACCCCAAGGAAAGGGGAATGAGTGTATAGTACTCTTAGGTTACAATCACAACTGAATAATATCTCTAGATCTAGAAGATTAGGCTCCACAACCAACATGACCTTAAGTGTATTATTTAGGTTTATCTTGATTATTTAGCTACTCATTCTCATATGAGGGTGGATCACCCAGATCATTTGCGCTTGGTGTTTGAAATATGTCACCATTATCAAATTCGGTTAAATACTCAAAAGTGAATCTTTTGTGTAAAATTTGGTCGTTTGTTGGGGTTATTGTATCTAAGGAGGCGACTAGTGTCGATTCTCTAAAGTTTGAGGAAATAGTACAATTGTCTCCCCCATGCACAATTATACACCTTCAAAGTCTCCAAAGATGTACAATTTCTTATGTACATTCATTGTCAATTATGCCAATTTTACCAAGGGATCTCTGCACTTGTTGAATAAGTATACTCCATTCGTATGGGATGAGAAATCCTAGGATTCCTTTAACCCACTTAAGAAATACTTGGCATCTTCCGCCATGCTTATTCTACCTGACTATAGCAATGATTTCTTGTTGTATGTGGTCATGTCTCAAGAGATGATTGGTATGGTTCTATTTCAAGCGGATGATGAGCTCTAAAGGCACGTTATCTAATATCTTAGTCAAATCTTATTGATGCTGAAATTTGATATATTCAAGTTGAGAAATTGTCCTTAGAGACTGTTCATGCAGTCTAGTGGTTGAGATGATATATCTTTCTTCTCTAGACTATGGTCATAATCGATATCAATCCATTTCAATTTGTCTTGACTAGATGAATTATAAGGGGAAAATATAAAAAATGGATTGTTATTTTGCAAGAGCTCGACATTAAATTTATTTTGGCGAAATTGAAAAAGTTGTTAATCTTTGCAGATCTTATATAAGATATCCCAAGTCTGGATGAAGATAAGGTTCACAAGGATTCATTCATGGGTGAACATATTTTCCTCTTTTTATTTGTAGACCCTTAGTATGGTGATATTGTCATATATATTCATACTTTGAAGTTTCATCCTCACCTCTTGAGGGATGAATGTTGGTGTTTATGTCATAATTATAGGAAATACCTCATTATTGGTGACACTTTGTATCGTTGTGGGGTGGATTGCATTTTGCGACTTTGTTCAACTCATGATGAGGCTGACGTTGTGATGAATGATTTCTATGATGGGGTGTGTGATACTCATTTATCTGGTCTGGCTACAGCCAAAACAATCCTTAGAGAAGGTTATTATTGTTCGTCGATCTTCAATTATTTTGTTAATGCGGTCAAGTGATGCCATCTTTGCTAGGTTTTTCCATAGAATATGTGCCTCCATCCCACCCCATTACATCCTATTATCACAGTATGTAACATCCTCGACCCTCACTATAACGTTCCCGACCCTATGACCGGTGAAGAGGATGCTACTAACACCAAACATACAGGAAAATACCCCATGAACATGAACATGCATATAATGCTGAAATAAAAAGCTTAAACATAATACATACTAAGATGCATAACCCTTCATATACATAGTGGAAGAAAATAAACATTCATTCACATGTTCATCATATTCATTAATCAGTAAATATAATTGCAGAGGTAAAATGGACATGAATACTCATTTGAAAAGAACTCGTCCCGCAACCAGCTACGTCACTACAACGTTCCACCCAACCATAGTCCAGCGTGCTCATCAATCTCTCAGAAAAATTTCCACCCCCAAGTTGGGCATGATTCCTCAAGGAATAAGGGTCAAGCAATCTTACACATAGCCAAGGTACACCAATCAGCCAAGCCCACACAGTAGGGTTTATGAGGGTGTCAAGGAGCTAGGAAAGGCTAAATGCTAAGCTAGTGGCCTCAAACACCAGTTTTCTCAAGCAAACCTAGCCTCTAATCCTACTCTCAACATTCCAAATACCAACCATTACATGATGCAGTAAAACAAATAGTTCACAGCTCTGTGAAGAAGATGGAGACCACAACGTGACAACCCCAAACAAAAGGGTGAACACGGCTCTAGTCCGCAATACAAATCAGAGTTGTTCTTGGCCCTAGCATGGACAAAACAACTCTAAAGCAACCCTAAAAAGGTTCTTGTATACACATCAACCCAACCCAAGTAAATCAACAGTCCCAACTTCACAAAGAAACGATGGCAACGATCCACAGTCCGTAATGGATAAGAAACCAAACTCCCAGCATGGACAAGGGAAAACATAGAAACAAAACAAAACCAAAAAAGGATGTTTGCACACATAGAAACCCAACTAGGGATAGATCAACAACTCAATCCCATAAAGAAATAATGAGAAAAAACATGCAGTCTGTAGATGGGGAAGGAACCGATTCTCTATCTGTGCGTGAGGGAAAAAGACACAGCCAAAGAAAAAATGTGAATGAAAAACATAGAAGGAACCCACAACATGAGTCACGATGAACAACTGACCACTCCACAATCCATACACACCAGCAAGGTTTCCCAACAATGGCCCCTTCTCAACGGTGAAGCCAATGCACCCTTCACAATCGGCAATGGTGGAGTAAAATACGACGCTGTGCAGCCTAGTAAAGGTAGAAGTTACAAAATCCCTGCGTGAAAAAGATGATGGCATATCACTTAGAAACCAAGGAAAAACACCCCATAGTGAATAATCCCAGCAATGGTTTACAGTCCCACAATGGAGGGGTCGCAACACAGACTTTTGGTCTGAACGCGAGGAAGAACGTTTTCTTCGATTAACAGGGAAGTGTGTGAAAGGAAGGGTGAACCCAAACAAAGGGACGTGGAAATTTTTATCTTAGCATGCATGAGAGGAGATGAACCGAATCGTGATCAACATAGTGGGTAGACCATCTGCTACCTAGAAGACACGTCATGGAGAGTGGGTACAGGAGTGAGCGTGGTTTTCCTGCTAGCCAATCGCTGTCCCTCCTAACAACAAAAAACTAAGGTGGTGGTTTAAGGAGACAAAAAGAGAGTGGTGACATGTGGATTTTCCCCATGGGTCCAGGTTTAGCAATCCCCCCCCTTACCCTTGGGAATCATGCCCTTTTCATTTAACGTTGCACCGTCGTAGCTGGCTATAGGTTTAATTAAATTGATGTGCATATTTACATGATGCCAAATCTATAATGTGTTAGATAGCACGATATACCATCGGCAATGATCCCTATTGCTGAAACATAACACAACTAAATCAATGGTGGGGCTTTTGCCTTTAGCTCCTCACCATGATTAATTACAAAATACACATCATGTACCCTTTAATGTAAACGGGGTCAAAACCGAGGTATTACAATCCCCTCCCCCTTGGAATAACACCGTCCTCGATGTTCCAATACATATACAATTTGCACATCAAAATTTCAAAATTTTACAGACCTGTCCCATGTTCAATTATTTACTCTAAACATTCAGGACCAAGCCCCACGGCTTCCATGAGTTTCTCTTGCTAGTTCTCAGCTCTTGGCTTATCCTGAAGCCTAGGAATTTTGTGGATGCTGCCCTCTTTATGTTCCCTTGCTGGATAGTATCGGCGTAAATGATGTCCTCAGCATTCCCAACATTTCACTGGGTGCTTCATCTTTACCTTCTCAATTTCCTTTGACTCTTCGTGCCTAGACCATTTCTTAATGGATCACTTGGACGAATGTCCCCTCATTGATCCACCTTCCTTTCCTTTGTCAATTGCTCCCAAAAGGCTTTTCACCTCCCTTTGTAAACCAATAGAGTCTTACAAAATATGGTGGTTCATTTCATTCTTCCTTTTCTATATCTTGAGCATCTCTCTAAGATTCTCTTGGGTCCTAGAAATCATTTGAAGGAGACTTCCAGCCAAGTACAACAACTTTTGGTCTGATGCCATGATCAATATGCACCACTGTATTTCACCTTTCTCACCTATGAAATGAATCATTGAAATTCTGTTAGACCAAGCATAATATAGGCATTAATATCAGTCATTTAGTTTCCCAATTGGCATGACAGTCCAAGCCTCATCAAGGAGACTTTCATATTTTTCCTTCCTTCCCAACAGGCACATGAGCTCATTCATGTCCATTCTTGGGCAGGGAATTAACCATTCCAGCATTCATAATTTACTTTAAGCAATTACACACATTCTATTTCTAGTCATACATGCATTCAACAATCTTTTGTTTTCACAATGCATAAACATATATATATATATATATAATCAAAAGGCAAGAGAGAGCAGCAAGAGTTTTTTTTCCCCTTCTTTGTTTTGCTCCCTCCTGGAACCCACACCACCACTGTGGCTTTTCATGCTCTTAGCCTCTTTCACTTCACTGTGAATGATGGACCAATCCCTCTTAGTCATGACACTTAGTGTCTCTAGTCTATTTCAAACCTCTCAACCATGGAGCCTCCCCACATGGCTTGTCTCAGCTGCTAGGACCTTCACAGTATTACTAGCACCTTTTTCATCACCACCCATTCTGAGCTCTTTAGGACAGTCACATGTCCACATGCACCCCTAGGATGCTTTCATAGTCCTCGCTCACGGTGATACCTATATCCAAACATTGAATAGATTCACCTATTTAGTTTATTCTCATCATTTTTATCTCTAGAAAAAGAGTTTAAAACATCATAACCAAATCATATACACATGTATATTTGTAAGCAAAATATTGCAAAATAATCCAATACTTATCTGTATTACGCGTTTCCTCGTTGGTCCACAGGATATTGCTTTGCTTTGCAAGCCTTGGGATCACCTATGGACTTGGATGTTAGGTTAGCACGTAGGCTACTTCACAACATCCTTTTATATATATATATATCAGGCACAGTCAAGCCAACCCTCATTGGGTTTATCAGACTGTCAACAAATCGCCTATACTTATATCAGCAATAAATATATATATATATATATATATCAGGCACAGTCAAGCCAACCCTCATTGGGTTTATCAGACCATCAAAAAATCACTTGTACTTATATCAACAACCAATAATCAGCCAAGCCAAACCTCGTTGGGTTTACTAGTCCATCAACAACAACACATGCCCTTATATCAACCATAAACGACCATTTTCCATATCACCCACAGACCACACTGTAAACTACATTTGCTTATCCTGACAACACAAGCAATATAAGCATATTCGTTAGCATTATTGCTCTAAAATTGTAACCATATTTCACACCATTCACTATCAAGTATTGAGACACTAGGAGTGCATCCACTCCATAGGGTGTAATCAATATTGAAAAATCCCTTCATGATCTGACATCAGAAAAGTGTGCACCCTTGTCCGGTGTGTATCATGTAGGCCCTATTCATACTCAAGCAATCGGTCCTAATGGAAATAAAATCAAAACATGTTCTACATATGGAATTTTAACAATCTAATATTCATATTCTTAGCTAGGGTCATAGAAGACTTATCCATTTACCGAGGAAGTATTCCTTCGTTAAGGAGGAATGGGAGCTCCCTTCTCTGAGTTGGCAGTCCCTCGGTTTTCCATCCCAATTCCTTCTTACATTTCATATCCACACATGTCTTACCGAAATAATCTATACCATCTCACTCATGTTGCTTACCCAACATGTAGTGCAGATGAGACATTTCCAAAATGTCCAATGGAGTTTCCCTCGAAACCCATTTCAAGATAAAGGAAAACCTTCCTATGAAGTTTGGCTCCTGTAGGCCATCACACATGATGTTCCTGTAGTGTGTACCCCTAGCACATTCATCAAATAGACAAACAGTCAATCATTATCTGATAGTACAATCCAAATTTATTCTCCATAACCAAGCAAATGACATTAGTAATTAAATTCAATAGGAATTGCAACTCTGTTTACTACATAAATTGATTTGCTTGGCAATGAGGTGATCCTCAATTGTGGCTCTCTTGTGAGTAGCACCATCATATCCATTATGATTTTATGCTTAATAGCATAAAATGGACACCCACTTACAATGCGTCCTCCTGACACAATTCTATGCAAGCCAATAGTGATTAGTAGTTGTCAGCAATTTCTCAAATTTGAAATTTACAAATTCAAATTTACAACTCATTATGCATACAAACTATTATCACAGCCATGAGACTCTTCTCATGAGGTTTGGCTCTTTCACCTGGTAGATTCTGTCCTTTGTCATGGTCTTACCCATTTTGCCATATCCCACACAATCTACTTGAAACCTGAACTTCAATCAGCCAAACATTTGGTAAGTCTTGATGCCTATAACTTTTTCCATTGCTACAACAATCACTAAAGCATTTTCAGAATTTATAAAATTCAAACATTTCTAGCTGTTAATCACATCAATATTACCAAAAGTCATTTACTTCACACAATCATTATCATACTTTAAATTATAGGGTACATTCACATCATTCATTTAATTTAAATGAAATGTTTAGATACTCCTTACTTCACAAGCGTATCATTTGTACCACCTTGCTCTTTCATAGGGCATTTTTGACAGTTAATTGATCATGACAACCCTCTTCATGCACTTACTATCCTACATTCATAACAGCCTTTGAAATGGTTCCTGAATTGTCATCAATTCATCATTTCAGCCATTAGTTATTCATAATATCACATGCACTTATCTCAATGCATTCATGCAATGCATCACAACATTTGCACCTATACTTATGCAATCAGTCACTCACACCCTTCATATGCATCCATTCAATGCATAACTACAAGATTCATAAAATATTTTAATGCATATCCATTCAATTCTACCTTGCATTGATTTAGGAATACTATGCATTCAACATACCATGCATGGCCTAACCATGACTACTTCATATAGGATGCATTATTATAATCAAGATCATCAGTATTTACTTTCCTTGGGCTACTAAGCTCAATCAACATATACAGGCATGACACATTTCTATATGAATGTAGTATAACATTCAAATATCCACATGGTATGAGGTCTCTTACCTTTACCACTCCATGGAATTTGTCATAGTCAAACTCTTACCTTCATGGGTCCTACTTACACCCTTTGCATTACCAGTTTGGTTGGTCCTTTGCAAGAGATTTCAGAATTTTCTCGCCAACTTTTGATTATGGAATTGTTGCCTTATCCCTTTCTCCAGAGGGTTGCTAGTCACATTTGTTAGCATCAACAACATATTCAGCCAGGTCCATGTTGTCGTTGGTTTTCCCACTAATGCCAACACCAATGCAATAACTATCATCAGTGGTTCATTATAAATGTATAATCCTCAATATCCTATGCATGCAAAGCATATCCTCATACACCTCATGTATAAAACTTATGAAATGTAGCTATAATCAGCAAGATAGGGTAAAAGGAAACTTCCCTTTTAAGTCCCTCATCTTTGCATGGAACTCCTCTTTCACACCACAGCTGGTTTGACTTCATGGTCTTGCTACTTCTAGGCATGCAATTCTCGGATTTGTCCATTTTGACAGTAGCACATTTCTCTTTCAAGCAATCACTAGCACTTTACTGCTCCACACTCAAATTCTGGTGACTCTCCCTTGTTCCTTGCAATATAAGCTTTCTGACGCCTATCCACATGCTTCATTCTGACCTTGTGAGTAAAAACCACACCACTTCTAAAATGATGACATCATCAAATTTAGGCAAAACACTCAACTGTATTTTGGTCTGAATTGTTAATTTCAGCCACCTGGAATTTTTTTCCCTTTCATCCCTAAAACTATTGAAAAATTCCATGAACAATGAAACACTTATCTGGAATCCATTGAAAATTTCACTGGAAAACGCAAGTTTTCTTTCTCCCTATTGGGTCTCATCCCATCTACAACTCCAACACTTCGGCGATCTAAGCAACAAATCTCTTCGATGCTCATCAGTGAGAAAGTTGACTGTTCATGAGTGGTCTGTTGCTTATTTCTTTCTGACGTTTTGGCGTGAAAAACGACTAAACTCCCGCTCTATATCGGTGAGCAAATCAACTGTTCATTGGGTGCATAGTCATTTGAACAGCCACAATGGCAGAGAATGATCCTTCTACTGTTTCCGTGGGTGAACCAGCTGAGCTTCCGATCAGCAATCCGATCATTAACAAATTTTCTAATGCCTTCTTCAAAATTTTCCTTTGATCGGATCTATTATCCCACGTCTTATTGGAGACCTGTTGATCTATTTTTGTCTATGGTATCAGGTCCATAACCGTCTACTGTTTCGAGCTTCGTCGGCGACTTGTTATTTAATTTCGTTTTCCATATCAGATCCTTAGTATACTATTTCTCTGAATTTCATCGACTATAGCCTAGGCTAACCGTTGCGTCGACGGTCGGGTGCCCTACACATCAGCTAGTTAGTCATCAAGCTTTCTGCAACGGTGGCCCATAATCTCCCCAAGTCTTCCACAGCCACAAGTCTATAGGCGATCGGAACCCCTAGAAGCTACGGCATCAGTGCTTGGATGCATTCCTCGTCGGGTGGTTATTCCTCTCGACCTCTGCAATAGCGGACATTTGACCAGCAACTTTACCCGACATAGCTCATCGGCAAATGAATCATCTGAGCATCGGCAATGTGATCAACTAAGCATCACTAATGGCCGATGATTCTAGGAGTTAGAAAAAATTTCGAGTTCTTCTCTCCCTTCCTTTCTGAACTTCATCGGCTCAACCATCCTTTATTCTCCACCCATCCCTTTCTTATCTATCGGTGAAAACTTTCTCTATCTTTTTCTGACTTTGGTGGCTCCATCTCCCCTATCCTTCGTCGATCAAGTAATTGCTTGTCGCCACCATAATCCACTAACACCTCGGCATCGATGAGTGGAATACTAAAGCATTGGCGGGTTAGTTTGATCAGCAGCCAAAACGACGACTCATCATCTTTGATCCTTTTCCGATCGGTGGTCCAATCTACTAATTCTTTTTGATCGGTGAAATGAGGCATTATTTTAACTGGCATCAGCAGTCAGAGCTTCTCCCTGTCAGAAGACTGGTACTCTAAGATTCCACAACGGTGGACACACGAAACACTATCTTCTTCTGATGGCCGACGATTTTGGGCCTTAGAATTGTTTTTGAAATTTTGCGCCATCGGCGGTCAGAGGATCTATGCGTTGGAAGCATAGTGGTCTAGCCATCCGCAATGGCAGGCGCTCGATCAACTAATTTCTGCAGATGATTTCAACACTTCAACAAAATTTTGAAACTTTCTTCTTCTGTCAGTGGTCGAAACCATTAGCACTGATGCATTGGCATTTTAGTCCCCATGGCAACCACAATGGTGGCAACCCATTCAACTAATTATTGCCAATGTTCATTGGTAGTTTCCCCATCTAATAATCGGCGATGAGAACAACTATCTTCCGTTGATCGCCGATGGTCGGACTTAGAAAATTTTTCAAAGTTTTTCCGATTACCATCCATCGGGTGGCCTTCCCACTAAGTGCCCTTTGCATCAGAAGATACTGTCACTGAGTCTTCCAATGGGATGATAGTTTTGGCACGTAGAAAATTTTCTTATTTTTCCTGCCACAATTCTTGATTGCTACTGGGAAGAAGGAAACCTACCTCTGCTATATGATCTGTCATGGCCCATTCATGCCCATGTTACAACTAGAGCTATGATACCACTCTGTAATGTCCCTGACCCTCACTGTAAGTTCCCTAACCCTCTGACCGGTGAAGAGGACGTTACTAACACCAAAAATATGGGAAAACAACCCCATGAACATGAACATGCATATAATGCTGAAATAAAAAGCTTAAACATAATACATACTAATATGCATAACCCTTCATATACATAGCAGAAGCAAACAAAAATTCATTCAAGCATGCCACATGTTCATCATATTCATTAATCAGTAAATATAATTGCAGAGGTAAAATGGACATGAATACTCATATGATAATAACTTGTCCTGCAACTAGCTACGTCACGACAATGTTCCACCCAACCATAGGCCAGCGTGCTCATCAATCTCTCAGCAACACTACCACCCCCGAGATGGGCATGATTCCTCAAGGAATAAGGGTCAAGCAGGCTTACACATAGACAAGGTACACCAATCAGCCAAGCCCACACAGTAGGGTTTATCAAGCCGTCAAGGAGCTAGGAAAGGCTAAATGCTAAGCTGGTGGCCTCAAACACTAGTTTTCTCAAGCAAACAAAGCCTCTAATCCTACTCTCAACAGTCCAAAGACAAACCACTGCATGTGGTAGTAAAACAAACACCTCATAGCTCTGTGAAGAAGATGAAGACCACAGGGTAACAACCCCAAACAAAAGGGTGAACATGGCTCTAGTCCACAAGACAACTCAAAGTTGTTCTTGGCCCTAGCGTGGCCAAATTAACTCATCATCAAGCCCAAAAAAGTTCTTATATACACAGCAACCCAACCCAGGGTAAATCAACAGTCCCAACTTCACAAAGAAACGATGGAAACGATCCACAGTCCGCAATGGACAAGAAACCAAAATCCCAGCATGGACAGCGGAAAACATAGACACATAGAAAAACCCCAAAAGGATGTTTGCACACACAGCAACCCAACAAGGGATAGATCAACAGCTCAATCCCATAAAGAAACAACGGGAAAAAAACACGCATTCTAGAGATGGGGAAGGAACCAATTCTCTATCTATGTGTGAGGGAAAAAGACACTGCCAAAGCAAAACTGTGAATGAAAAACACAGAAGGAACCAACAGGACGGGTCATGATGAACAATAGAGTGTTCCACAATCTAGACACACTAGCAACGTTTCCCAACAATGGCCCCTTCTCAATGGTGAAGCCAATGCACCCTTCACAATCAGTAATGATGGAGTAAAATAGGATGCTGCGTAGCCCAATAAAGGTAGAAGTTACGAACTCCCTACGTGAACAAGATGATGGCATATCACTCAGAAAGCATGGAAAAACACCCCATAATGAATAATCCCAGCAACGGTTTACAGTCCCACAATGGAGGGGTCGCCACATAGACTTTCTGTCTGAACGTGAGGAAGAACGTTTTCTTCGATTAACAAGGTAGTGTGTGAAAGGAAGGTTGAACCCAATAAAAGGGACGTGGAACCTTTTATCTCATCCTACGTGAGAGGAGATGAACCAACTCACGATCAACATAGTGGGAAGACCATCCGCTACCCAGAAGGCACGTCGTGGAGAGTGGGTGGAGGTGTGAGCGTGGTTTTCCTACCAACCAATCGCTGTCCCTCCTAACAACAGAAAACTAAGGTGGTGGTTTAAGGAGAGAAAAAGAGAGTGGCGACACATGGCTTTTCCCCATGGGTCTAGGTTTAGCAATCCCCCCCCTTAACCTTGGGAATCATGCCCTTTTCATTTAATGTTGCACCTTCGTAGCTGGCTGTAGGTTTAATTAAATTGATGTGCATATTTACATGATGCCAAAGTGTTGGGGCGCGCACCCCAACGGTCCTTAAGGAAAATATCTTTGCGGGCCAAAAGAGTTTGTAAGCAGAGGTTGATTCAAAATAGTCTTAGGGGTGTCGGGGGTTGAGTCAAAGTCCTCTATTGTAATAAACCCACGGTTTAAGACCATGGTTTAGGGTTTTGGGTGCCCATGGTTTGAAGCCATGGTTTTGTAATAGCACGATGTATAAATAGGCATTTTTGTAAATAAGAAAAGTTAGGCTTTTTGATGTAAAAAAGGTTAAGGCAAAGCTAAGGCTATTGTGTAAAGAAAGGTTAAGTCCCAGCTGTGTGCGTGGACGACCTCTACAACTGTGTGCACAGAGGGTTTTGTAAGAGGTCAAGGGAAATCTACAGCTGTGTGCACAGAGGCCCGCTGCTGTGTGCGCGGCTTAAGAGACTAAAGAGACCTGCAGCTAAGTGCGCAGATCAGAACTGTGATTTTGAAGAAAGTTGAAATAAAACACAGTTCTGTGGACGTAGCCCCTACACTGGGGGTGAACCACGTTATATCTGGTGTTATGGTTCTTGTGTTGTTTCTATTTCTATTTGTTTTCACGCATTAATAACTGTATAAATCTGATAAGTAAGATCACTGTTAATGAATAGCTTCACTGTGAATTCCCTGTAGTGGGTTGAGCAAGTCACTGTATGTTTATTTATCTGCAAAGTTATTTAGATATAAATGTCGGAGCTTTGTGTTTATTGATTATAAGTTGTTAAAGGACAAGGTATAGTAATCTCCCTCTCTACTTGCAGAAACCTGATTCTGCGGCAACCCATAGCTATTTCGGGTGAGACTGTAACCTGTTTGCAGGTTGTTGCTAAAAGGGCCAACACTGTGGGTCTTTTGTTGGTGCGACGCAAAAGGATTAAACCCGGGTCTGCCTTATTGCCCAAAAAATTGGTTCCGTTGCCGGTTGAACTCAGTATCTGCTCAAGAGGGGTTTACGTCGTACCTCGAGGGCTATGTTCTGGAGGCCCTCTGTGAAGGAAATCGGTGATTGGCTTGATGAGACTTATCTGAAATTTGCTGAGGAAGAGAATACAAATCCGCGTCGTAGCGCACGTGACTTTTTACAGAGGTATGTTTTTTGTGATGCTTATGAAATTTTCTTTGGTAGTATCCACATAGAGTTGCACTAGTGGTTGTCCAGGTTAGCTGAGAAAAGAACAAACTTCCACGAGGGGCAGTTTTCTATTTGGACCCTCGCAAGAGTTAACATATTAAAAAGCGTGAACAACGAGATCTCCCGAGCGGTTGATTTCTGGACCACACGGACCCTTGAGGCCTTTGTGATGGAGTTTGCCATCGACACGAGCACTTGCTTTAGTGAAGCCGAGCGACGATTTTTCCAAGGACCACGAGGCAAGCTTTTGAATTTATTTAGCTTAAGAATTAAAATGCTATTGGCTGAAAAGGGAATCCTGCTATTTGAATCAGACTGTTAGATTTTGTGTTACTAACATATGTTTGCAAGTGACAACACCTTCACTGAGCAAAGTGGTTTGCTGCGAAGTGGAAAAAGGTACAAGAGATATTTTGAGTCCTATTCCTTAGGACAGGATACCGCACCGTCCCCTATAAATCCCGAAGAGCCAGAACTGGAGGAAAACCCTCCCCTTGACAACCCTCCGGTCACCCCGCCGCGCATCTCCGCTACCCCTGAAATTCCGTCACAGTCCACCAATCAACCTAGCCCGAGCATTCCCGTCGCAGGCCAGTCTACCCCAGTAAACCCTTCCCCGTCGACTTCTTGTCCCCATCCCAACCCTAACAGATCTACCATGGCCCACCTAGCTGATGATATTAAGCTCCCCATTTTCAAAGGATCTAGGTCAGAGGACCCAGAACAATTTTTGTTCTTATGTGAAGCAGTGTGGACTGCTAAAAACATTACGGATCCAGCTGACAGAAGCGCGCAGCTATTCACTTCTTTCAGGGACCAGGCCTTGACCTGGTTCATGAAATTCTCCAGTACTCAGCACCCTACTTTAGATGAGATTAAGGCCGCTATAATCAAAGAATTCAAGAAGCCCAAATCAGAATCGCAGTGTATCACTGAACTGAAAGAGATTCAGCAGCGGCGAGGTGAATCAGTGTGGGACTTTGACCAGAGATTCAAAGTTCTACTGGATCAAGTCAGCTTCACCATTAGTCTTGTGTAGCACAAGGAATGGTTTATTGCAGCATTGTTACCACATATCCGAACCCCACTCATGCAACAGAAGGTTGCTGACCAACCAGAGGCTCTGGAAATCACAATGAAGCTGGAGAATGCCCCTGTCGGAGATGATTCTGGTATTGCTCAAATCCAAGCGCAGCTAGCAGCGATGGCCCTGGAGCTTCGCGATATGAAGACAGCTAAAACAAGCCGAGAGGAGGTTTGGTGTACGCAATGTCGAACCGAAGGACACGACAGGACCATTGTCCTATGGTCAGAACTTACCTAAATACGGGTGCGCCAAACCAATTCAACCCCGGTGTTCTATATTGTGAGATCTGTCGGACCACTGGCCAACATCGTCTTGAAAACTGCCATCTTCTCTAGAGATATGTACAAGTTCCCAAGAACCCCTACTGCAAGTTCTGTAAGTCCGTAGGCCATAATGAAGAGGAGTGTTGTAGTTATGACCTCCCACGCAAGCGTACTTATGATGCCTACCAGGTACAAAATGACGGGAAGAATAATGATGGCTATGGTTACCGGGGTGATGCCTCTGGAAGGGGTGCTTTTGGAGGTCGCGGCCGTGGTGGTATGGCCGGACGTGGTAGAGGCCAGATCATGTGTTACAACTGTAACCAAGCTGGGCATCTGGCTCGGGACTGTAGGAACCCCACTACAACCTGTCAGTATTGTCGTGCAGTAGATCATGTGATCGAGCAGTGCCACCAGTTGATCGCTAAGATTCAGGAAAACAATAGTGTCCCTACCCAGAATATTCATTTGATTTCCATTGAGTAGAGACCTACTGTAGCCATCAATCTTGTCACCTGGAGTGGGGCTACGACGCACCTACAGAATACGCAGAAACAGCCTGCCGGGGCGTGCGTTTGTACGACCTCTGAGAAGATCCCAACACATGATACTATGAGAAACCAAACACCAGTCAAGAAGGCTCAATACGATATTGTTGACCCTAGCATGGCAGCCGTTCCTGCGCAGCAACCTCAGCAGGCCTCGCAGCCGCAAGATGCTCCGATGGATAAAGTAAGTACTCTCTCCCCCTTTTTACAGAGTTGTATGAAACTCTTGAGGAATCAAAATTCTTTAAAGGAGTTGCAAAAAGTTCTTGCTGTCACAGATCCTTAGAGAAGAGTTGATCAGGAGAAAACTGTTAATCGTGTCCGACGAACGGGCAGGGAAATGAGATTGAATGTTCAGATAGGGGAGTATGATATGACTGGTGTCATCTTGGATCTCGGATCAGAATTTAATGTCCTCACCAAGCAGACCTGGGAACAAATGGCAAAACCGACCCTAGCCTGGTCCCCTATAAAATTGAGGTTAGCTAATTAGCAAAGGATTGTGCCCTTCAGGAGACTCCTTAGTGTTCCAATAGATCTTGATGGGGTCAGTACTCTGGCGGATTTTGAAGTTATTAAGATCATTGATGACAGTAATCCTTATCCAGCCCTGTTGGGAATTGAGTGGGCCATGGAAAACGCTGCAATCATCAACCTTAAGAAGAGACAGAGAACCTTCGAAGGAAATGGTCTGCGCATTATCATACCCCTAGACCCGTCCCAAGGAGAGAGATATCTAGAACCACTCAGAGACGAAGATTAGGATGTTCTGGAGCAAATTTATAATATCACAGCGCAGGAAGAAGATTATATTGAACCTACTCCCGAAGGTATTATGGATTGGCAGTGTGACAGTTCTTGCATGACGGATTCAGATGATGGTTTAGAGAACTGGCAGAACCGACTATATGAGCTCAATGGCAATAGATGCGCCAGAATTACCAAGTCTGTCAGATGGATTAATGCGCAGCCAAGAACCCTAATTGCTTATGAGGGTTCGACAGATCCACTAGAGTCCATTATGCCATTACCTACCGAGCTACTGGCACCCCAGAAGGTGGAAAATCAGGATTCAGCACTAGGAGTCACCACAGCTAGCAGATGGACTGATCATATGAAGTACCTTTTTAGCTGGGAAGCTTGTGAGGCAGCCCCCCACCTGCGCTTTATGGCTTCGCCCCAGACGATGCGCAGTAGGTTCAATAGGCAGATTTGGCTGCTGGACCGCTTCGAGCATTCTTCTACGACAGGGACACTTGTGCCTCGAACAAACTGGGACCCTAGGGGTCGTCATACCCAGGAACCTACGGTAGAAACCCAATACAAGGAGATTGGGCCTCGGTGCACTACTATGTCCCAGGATAACGAAGTCACCCAGGCCCGCCCGCGCTGGCTGATAAAAACCACTACAGGAACGACGCTCACTATTTGGTTGTGGAACCTGTCTCGATATGCCAAAGGTAATTACCCTGACGGAGGTCCTTATCATGACGCAGCTATGGTACTAGTTGCGGCGTAGGATAAAATCCGACCATTGGCCCACAGCTGATTTGACGGCGTCGGTACTTTAATTTCCTATCCTTCCGATATCCGTCAAAATTTAGTGCTGTGGGATTGGAATCTCTGTCAGATTTGGCACCTTCAATGCACATTTATGACCAAAATGATCGATGGCTTGCATAAGAAGAATCCCAGGCATCGGCATTTCCCATTATGAAGTTTCACAATTGAACCTATGTCCGCCGATCAGGAACTTCAAGACTTACTGAGCGAATTTGAACAAACAAGTCTGAGGAACATTGTCCACCCCCCACCTGTGCCTGCAGCATGTGAGGCAACCCTACTAGGACCGATTCCTCCAATGCAAACACGGTCTGCTAGGAAAAAGTTTAAGCCTGAAGTTTGTTCTAAGCGAAACGAAGACCGACACAAGCACTCTGGGAAAACATCACAGGATTCCGGAATGGATCCACTTGGTTCAGTAGAAATTCCAAGTGGCGGGGAGGAGCCTATGGCACCATGACGGCCACCATATGTCCCGCCTCTTCGACCAGGAGTCAAACCTCCTCGGCAGCGCAAGCAGTTCACAATAGGTACTCCTTTATTACCAACGGGTGTACAGCTGGTTGGGTCCATGACAGGGAAGATCGACCGGCTTAAGTATTCCGACCATGATACAAGTGACAGTAGCAATTTTCTGTAGTTCAGATCAGAAACATACTTGAAATATGTCAAGTACGACAAGGCAACGTTGGTAGAAGTCAAACGGTGGGCTGTCGGCTTGGATCACGCTGGTCTACTGAAGATGCTTGACGTCCCCCACTTCGGTCGCGGCCCACAGGTGACCATAGTGGTCAAGCAGTTGTTGGATTTAGTTCATGATGGCACCTTATGGATAGGTGATAATAAAATCCCTATCAATGGCAAGCTCATTTAGAGGATCACTGGTTTACCTAGAGCAGGGCCTAACCCGATAACCGAGTTCCCATCAAAGCATGAGGATACAAAGCTCGCACAGACCATGAAGGAACGTTTCGGCTTGACAAAGGGGAAATGTGGGTATCACACTTCTGTGATTCAGGAAAACCACATCCGTTTTACAGCAAAACTCCTATCCTGCAAAGTTATGCGGAAGTGCAGGCCAACTGAAGTACCTGCCCCAGTTATCAGAATTGCTATGAATTGCGCCGAGGGTTACATCTACAACTGGGTAGACTACATTGCACATGAATTCTTGGAAGACATTCAAGATGTGCAAGAGAAAGGTAGGCCCTTCCATTACTCATGGTTACTTGTCCTTATTGCATTGATAGGGTGGCGAGAGTCCCTAGAGTCGTAGTTCCCTAATGTTTCGGAGAACACAACTAGCGCAGCCAGGTATGCCTCGCTATGGGTTTCCCAGGACAAGAAACACCAGCAGATGACAAATTATGTGTTTGCTTTCTATATGATGGAAATCCAGTTTCAGATGGCCAAAACTCCACGGCTTAGTCAGAAGTTATTCTCCCACTATCATGGCGCAGCTACTTTCAGTGCCAACATACATCATACCTTCATCCAGGCTCGCACAGATGAATAGCATCAATGGTTCAAGTTACCATATGTAGTCACCGAAGGCGATATTCGCGCAATATTTCAACACTGGCCGGTCGAATGGTTGAAAGATGCAGGCAAGACGCCTCACATCCCCATCCCCATAGTTACCTATGTGGGTGGCGGGCCTAGCAACGCACCACAGCAAGTTCCCCTGGAAGACAGCGAAGAACAAACTGAGTCGTAGCAGAATGACAGCAACCACGGCAATGAGATGGATACCGATGAAGACGAAGGGCAAGATTCGGTCGAGACTACTCTAGAACCTAACAGGCAGGATAAGCGCAAGTCACCAGAAGTCGAGGAAGTGGACAGGTCGCGCTCCCAAAAGAAAGCGAAGGCGTCGAAGGAAAAGAACATTGATGACACTACTGGCCTAACAAGTGAGGAACTCGGGGATGCTCTGTCAAAGTCCACTGAAGTCCTTACTAAAAAATGGTCTAAGTTCGCAGCTGCATAGTTGTAGGCCATCACTGGTGGCATATCGGAGCTGAAGGATTTAGCAGCACTGTAGCCAGCAGTACTCCGGTAAGTGCGCAGCCTGACATAAGGAAATGGCCAGCCCGAGAGCACAAGGGCCGAATATCTGTGGCTGCCCTTATCACAACTGATGTAGCATCTCACGCAGTGATGACCATGACAGTAGGAATTGACTACACCAAGATGTCCATGGTAGAACTGTATCTCTGCCAGTCCACTATCGCAAAGGAAATTCAGGCCCGCGACAAATTTTCCCAACTCCAGTTGGACGACACCAGGAAGTAGAAAGAGGACCTCGCAGCGCAACTGGAATCAGCAGATCAGCGAAAGAAGGACGTAGAACGTAAGCGGATTACATTGGTTCGAGTATTGGATGAAGAATGTCGAAGTCTCCCTGACTTCAACGTGCAACTGCTGGAAGAACCAGAGCAAAGACTGGTTAGGTTGAAAGACTATGCGCAGCAGTCCCGCAGTGAAATGGAGAAGCTCAAAGTAGAGCATGAGACCAGATCGTGGAGCTTCAACTCTGCATCCACCCAGAAAGTCCACCTACGGTCAAAGAACAATGCCGCTCAGACATTCAAGCATCTGCAGCAAAAATTTCAGTCAT
The DNA here is from genome assembly GCA_001517045.1 of Pseudotsuga menziesii. Taxonomy (NCBI): domain Eukaryota; kingdom Viridiplantae; phylum Streptophyta; class Pinopsida; order Pinales; family Pinaceae; genus Pseudotsuga; species Pseudotsuga menziesii. Next base: position 36,187 of record LPNX010616031.1, read on the forward strand.
TGTGGGCAGCGCATCAAAGCTGTTAGAAGACAGTGTGGAGACTTGGGCTACCCTACAGGAACATCCAAGAATTGGGCAACTGCAAGAAACCATTTGGCAGAAACAGGCAGAATTGGACGCAGTAAAAGCAGCAATTAAGATTCTACCACCCATGGAGAAAATGATCAAAGTAAAGTGCAGCAACGAACTCCAGCAGGAAATCAAATTATGCAAGGCGAATGCAGCAGACGTGCAAAATGCTATGTAGCCACTTCTTAGCGAAGCACTTGAATTAAGCACTGCTGTGGACACCCAACTTAAAGTCCTAAAAGAATATGATGCCTTCACACAGCAAAGGGCTACTGAAACAACAGCCGAGGTACTGCAGGAATTGGTGGAAAAGGAACAGGGCGCTGACAGAATCATCCATGACCTCAACAAGCAGTATGCTACCCTTGCTGATAAAGTACGTCTGCCAGAAGAACCGCAGAGTGTCCCAGGACGGGCCACTGGTGAGTCTTAGGGGCCTATTGGGGCGCACACCCCAACAGTCCTTAAGGAAAATATCTTCGCGGGCCAAAAGAGTTTGTAAGAGGAGGTTGACTCAAAATAGTCTTAGGGGTGTCGGCGGTTGAGTCAAAGTCCTCTATTGTAATAAACCCACGGTTTAAGACCAGGGTTTAGGGTTTTGGGTGCCCATGGTTTGAAACCATGGTTTTGTAATAGCGCGATGTATAAATAGGCATTTTTGTAAATAATAAAAGTTAGGATTTTTGATGTAAAAAAGGTTAAGGCGAAGCTAAGGCTATTGTGTAAAGAAAGGTTAAGTCCCAACTGTGTGCGTGGATGAACTCTGAAGCTGTGTGCGCAGAGGGTTTTGTAAGAGGTTAAGGGAAATCTGCAGCTGTGTGCGCAGAGGCCTGCTGCTGTGTGCACGGCTTAAGAGACTGAAGAGATCTGCAGCTGAGTGCACAGATCAGAACTGTGATTTTGAAGAAAGTTGAAATAAAACACAGTTCTGTGGACATAGCTCCTACACTGGGGGTGAACCACGTTATATCTGGTGTTGTGGTTCTTGTGTTGTTTCTATTTCTGTTTGTTTTCACGCATTAATAACTGTATAAATTTGATAAGTAAGATCACTGTTAATGAATAGCTTCGCTGTGAATTCCCTGTAGTGGGTTGAGCAAGTCACTGTATGTTTATTTATCTGCAAATTTATTTAGATATAAATGTAGGAGCTCTGTGTTTATTGATTATAAGTTGTTAAGGACAAGGTACAGTAATCTCCCTCTCTGCTTGCAGAAACCTGATTCTGCGGCACCCCATAGCTGTTTCGGGTGAGACTGCAACCTGTTCGCAGGTTGTTGCCAAAAGGGCCAACACTGTGGGTCTTTTGTTGGTGCGACGCAAAAGGATTAAACCCGGGTCTGCCCTATTGCCCAACACAAAGCTATAATGTTCTAGATAGCACAATATACCATCGACAACGATCCCTATTGTCGAAACATAACACGGCCGAATCGATGGTGGGGATTTTTCCTTTAGCTCCTCACCATGATTAATTACAAAATATACATCATGTACCCTTTAATGTAAACAGGGTCAAAACAGGGGTATTACACAGTAGTTCACCTATATTTCTATATGCAGACCCTGCTGGTAATGGCATGTCAGGATCTCCATGGAAGTCAATCCTTACTTAGGGATATCCATCTATGGAAATGACCTGTCTCTACCACTAGTGGAATAAGTCAAGTGGGAAAGGAGTGGTTATCATGCCTTCCCCTAACCTCTATATCACCTCCACCATATGAGTCTGGATCGGATCCCGTAGATTGTGAGAAGGGACCTCATCTCTAGGGATGAGAGTTAGTACCCTCTCAAAGAAGAAAGTGCTCAGAATGTTTGAATAACCAAAGTTGTTTACTCTACCCAGCTTGCAGTCAGTCAATTGTTGTTTCATGGTTCTCAATAATGTTTTTCTCTAGTCATATACCATTGGTCTCATGCACTCTACTGAGCAGAACATGAGAGGCCATAATGCATAACAAAGCCATACCAAACCTGATATTCTTGCTCATCCAACCAACAGCCGATAGGTTCACCTTTGACAGGTCCACCTTGATATGTTCATTTGACAGGTTCTCCTTTGACAGGTCTGCCTCAACATTTTCATTCGACAGGTTCACCTCTACAGGTTCGAATCGACATGTTCTCCTCGCCATAAATCATACCAATATGCTTTGCGACATTCGAAATTATGAACCATTACAACTTCTTTTGTAACTGAACGTAATGGACAGTCACCCAAGCATCTCATCATCCTATATAATCATGCACATTAATGTAATATAGACATCGATCTAATTCCTCCATCTTTCATGGACTAGAAGTAATAAATTGGTTCAAATTATTGCATATTGTCTGTGTGTATATTTCGTGTTGACCTAGTGTGGTTCCTGCTTTGCTGGTTCTTCTTATATGCTTCCACCAAAATAGAGCTCGACTCATTCAGTCGAAGTTTTCCCCCACCGTGCACCTGGGAATGACTTGGTTCATTGGTATCATAGCAATATATTTTTTAGATATTAATTTACATAAGCAATTCCATTGAAGTTATTTAACTTATGTCTGTTTAAACACACTTGCAAGCTTAGCAACACAAGCAGACACTTTCTTCGACTTCAGAAAAGATGGCCGAAGAAGCAAAAAATAGGCATGCAATTCACGAGACAGAACAACTCATAGAAAATGAAATGGCTTTCCAGTGAATTGAAATGGTTTCCCAGTTCAGTGAGATTCTCATGAGAGTCACTGCGAACTCTGGAGAATCCTAGACGTGACCTCACTCCGATAAAATCTGCCCCTTCAAAGTGCAAATGAATCTAGACATACAGAAGCTTGAAGGAAATATTGACACTTAATCCATCGACAATTGGGTACAAACACTAGAATCTTACTACACAGTGAATCAACTATCCAAAGAAAAAAATATCACCATTGCATCCTTAAATATTTAAACCTCCATACACTATTGGTGGGAGAATCTATCGACAAAGATGATAAATGAAGAATACCCGATAGAAACATGGATAAAATTTGTTGAATATGTCTAAAAGGAGTTCTACCCACCCAGGTACCTTGAACAACAGTATAAGAAGTGAAAGTAGCTAAGGTAATGGAAATACCTACATATTTACACCGACGATTTTTGTCGACTCATGGCTAGACTTGGCATCCAAGAAGAAGAGAAATTGCTTGTCCTGAAGTACGTCAGCAATTTATCCCCATACATTTAGCAAGAGATAGATTTTATGACAGTCAATACGCTTGCAAATGCATTTCATTACACCATCAAGCTTGAAGCTAAACATAAAGTAAAAGCACGCTTCGCGAACAAGACAATAGGTTGAACATCCAACAAGAAGTTAGAAATCGACTCCGACAAGTTCAAGAATTATTCTCAGTCGATTCCACCAAATCCTGGTCATAAAAAGAATAAATTTAATAAATACAAAAGGGATCGTAGCAAAAAACATCCTACCAGGAAATGGTGTGATTATCACAGTTCAACATGGCATGATATGTCAGAATGCAAATCTTAGAAGACATTTTTTGAAAAATTGTCGACATCGAACTTGTCCAACAGAACCCTAGTAGAATCTAATCCATATGCATCAACACTCTTGGCTTCGATCTCGACCAGTCAGACAACCTTGACCATCACCAATGAGGAGGAAAGAGAGTTCCTATTCCATACAAGGATATGGGTTCATAAAAATCCATTACATCTGAGTGCAGATAATGGTAGCTAGAAGAACTTTGTTTCTGAAGATCTTGTGAAGAAATTAGGTCTTGTCACCACTCCACATCCTCATCCTTACAATATCGGTTGGATGAAGGATGGGAAGGAACTAAGGATCACACGAAAATGCCGACTCTCCTACTTCATTAAGCCTTTTGAATATGAAGTTCTCTATGACGTGGCACTGCTTTCCGTACTTGACACCCTATTCAGTAAACCCTACCTATGGGATCAACATGGTACATATCAGTCACGACCTCATAAGGTGATTCTCAAAATATGGAATCAATGGTATGGCATGCCAGAGAGACAACCCACATCAACAATTTCTATGATATATGCCAAACAAATAAAGAAGCTTATCAATCATGCTCAAAAGTTCACATTAATCATGATAAAGCCTCAACATTCTAGGAATACTGCAGCAACGAGTCAACTCACCGACTAGGGAAACTCTTGACAACAACAACAGATCGACAACATTTTTGAAGAATACTAGAACATATTTCAAGCACGATATGGAGTACCTCTGCATTGTTAGGTAAAACACTCCATTGGACTTGTTCCTGGTTCTTCATTACCTAACGCATCTGAGATCTATTCTCTCAAGTGAAGAGATTCATAGACAAATATAGGATTTGATCGATAACAGTCATATCCGCCCCATCTCCTCTCATTTTGGAAGTCCATTCGTCTTAGCTCCAAATAAAGACAAGACTTGGCGCATGTGCATTGACTATCGGGATCTCAACAAAATTTCAGTAAAGAATATATACCCTCTTCCACAGATTGATGAAATCATTGACAATCTGAAAGGTCCTAAGTTCTTTATGAAACTCAACTTCAAGTCGAGATAACACTAGATTCCAATCGAGTCCACTGATGTATGGAAAATAGATTTCAAGACCAAGGAAGGATTGTTTGAATGGTTTGTCATGCCTTTTGGATTAACCAATGCACCTGCAAATTTCATGAGATATATGGATGACCTTCTATGACCTTTCATTGGTAAATGTTTCATTGTCTATCTCAACGATATCTTGATTTTTAGTCGATCATGGGAAGAACATGTCCAACAACTTCGGCATGTTTTCTACAGTCTCCAGCAACATCAGCTATATCTGAACATGGACAAATGCTCATTTGTGATGACCAACATCCAATATTTGGGGTATGATTGACTATGTAGGAATCCATGTTGACCCAGAAAAAGTACAGATCCTCAAATATTGGCCCATTCCTCAAAACATTCATGAACTAGTAATTTTTATTAGTTTTGGGAATTTTTATCGACGATTCATACTTGGATTAAGTCACGTCATATGGCCTTTGAATCAGTTGATGAAAGGAAATGGGAAAACTATCTTCAAATGGACACCGACACAACAACAATATTTTGAACAAATAAAAAACAATATTTGTACTACACTAGTACTTGTGTCACCTGATTTGCATCAGCCCTTTGATATTGAGAGGGATGCATCAGACAATGCCCTTGGCGCAGTGATCACCGAGTTAGGTCACCTAGTCGCATTTGATTTTGAGACATTCAACGTCACAGTTAGAAGTTACTTGACGTATGAAAAATAATTGTACACCATTGTGCAAGCCCTCAAGAAATGGAGACACTACGTTCTTGGCAAGGAAACAACCATTCTCACTGACCATAAACCTTTAGAGTTTGCTCCAACCCAGTCGAAACTATAGACAACTTGACAACTCAAGTGGATTAATTACCTGCAACAATTTCAGCTGGTAATTAAGTATCAAAAAGGAAAACCCAATGCAGCAGCTGATTGTCTAAGCAAACCACCCATTACTATACTATCTACAGCGATGAGTATGAAGGGTTATGACACCACTACTTGGCCACAAATCCATTCAGTAGACTGTGATTTTTCTACAATCTATCGACAGCTTCATACTGACAAGTTTTCAACTATCTACTACTTCCTGAAGGACACCTTGCTATAAAAGCTTGGATATCTATTTGTACCAACCGATGAGAACCAACAGAAGCTCATTTGGTACGCGCACTACAGTAAGACTACAGGACATTTTGTATTCACAAAACACTTGTTATCCTCCAAAAATATTTCTATTGGACTTCACTTAAAGATGACATCAACAAGTACATTCGATTGTGTGTGGTTTGTTACATTTCTAAAACGCTGAATCGATGACAACGATTTTACACACCCCTTCCAGTTCCTATTCAACCATGGGAATCTATTTCTATGGACTACTTGAAGGGATATCCTACTACCAAACATCATCATGATGTGATACTAGTAGTAGTAGACATATTTTCCAAGATGGCTATAATCATACCATGCAAGAATACTATGAAAGCACAATAGACTGCTCAACTCTTCTTTGAACATGTGTGCAAACATTATGGCCTCTCGACAACCATTATTTCTGACAGAGATGCTATATTTCTCAGCACCTTTTGTAAAACTCTCTGGCAACAGCTCGATGCGATATTTTCTTTGTCGACATCCTTCCTTCCGCAGACAATGGACAGACGGAAGTTGTAAATCGCTTAGTCATACAAGTGCTTGACATGTACAACCAAAAACATCGTCAAACATGGGATGAGAGCCTTCCATACATAAAAAAAATCTACAATCATGCTCAACACAGCTCTACATGAAAGAGTCCATTCGAGATCTATTATGGATTTCAACCCTTGGCTCCTATCGACTTAATTAGTTCCTCAACAGAGTCAAATGACACTGAATTCAAAGGAGGAGAAGTGGATAGAGGATTGAAGTTCAGAGATCAAATATATAACATTCAGAAGCAAGCACGAGAGATGTTGAAGGGAGCTAATGCAAAATATAATGCTGACACGATCGTATTCCTCATTCATTCCAAATTGGGGATCATGTCTGGTTACATATAAATAAGGAATGCTTCAGTGGTCCATACAGAAAGATGAAACATTTGTGATATGGTCCATACATTATCCTTAAACATATTGGAGAAAATCCTTTTCAACTCGACATTCCTGCATTACTTTGCCTACATCTAGTTTTCAATGTAGATCTACTTCAACCATACCATACACCATTGTTGGAATATAACGACTTGCAAACAACAGAACCCAAATAAATCCGTCCATATGTTCAGGAACCTATTCTTTGTGACACCACTGTGGGATGATGTATATTCCATACAAGGATGAAATCCATTCCCTTGTTTCAAGTGGCTAAAGCTGGACAACTTCCCGTGCAACAAAAATGGTACTCTGCTACTGAAGTAGCCAACAAGTTTCCTCACCTGAATGAATACACAATGGAGACAATTGTTTCTTAAGGAAGGAGGAATGATCCAACCAGAAGCCGACAGCTTTTTCTTCAATGAGTCTGCCTTGATATGTTCATTCGACAGGTTCCCCTTCAGCAGGTCTGCCTCGACATGTTCATTTGAAAGGTTCTCCTCGATAGGTCTACCTCAACATACAACATACCAACATGCTCTGCGACGGTTGAACTTTAGAACCATTACAACTTATTTTGTAACTAAATATAATGGGTAGTCACCCAAGCATCTGAGCATCCTATATAAACATGTATATTAATGTAACATAGACATAAATATGATTACTCCATATTTTATGGAGCATAAGTAATAAATTGGTTCAAATTCTTGCATATTGTATGTGTGTATATTTCTTGTCAATCTAGTTTGTTTTCTGCTTTGTTGGTTCTTCTTATATGTTTCCACCATAACAGAGCTTGACTCATTTAGTCACCTGTTTTCCCTAGCATGCACCTGGGAACAGCCTGGATCACTTGCTAATACCATAACCATCACTTTGAGAATAAGACTCCGGATATCATTCATAGGAACTTGACTTTTGATATTTTTGTGTTAGGAATGCAATACAAAGTTATGTACTCCTCAATAGTGAGTCCTCCACCCACTCCAAGAGCTCGTAGGTTTACTACCATACCTCGACGGGATAGTCCTATGATGAAGTACATGTCCTCTACTTCTAGTATTAATGGCATACCCTACAACATGAAGGCCTCTGTGTCTGGATTCCAATAATCGATGAACATCTATAGGAATCTTGGTTGGGCCCTCAAACCCCCAAGTTTCTAATATTTATACAAATTACAGCTTCTTATTTCTTCTTGAGTATTCATGTAACCAAGAACTACCCTATCAACATCTTCATGCTCATGTTCTCTCCATTCCAAAACCATCCTGCCAAGAAAAATCAAGATTTTGTGAGTTTTCATGATGAATTTAGACATACCCAACCCTATACAAAAATTTTACTTATAACTGGAGCATATGTATGCAGGAAGGATTTTCATTTCCTATGTACATCAAGCCCTATATTCCTACTAATGAACCTATAATGTCCTTGACCCTCTGACCGGTGAAGAGGACACTACCAAACTATCAAACATACGGGCAAATGGACCCATGAACATGAACATACATATAAACTGAAATAAAATGTTCAAACGTAAAACCTACTAAGATGTCTGGTCATTCACATACACAGCAGAAGAAAACATACATTCATTCAAGCATACCACATTTTCATCATATTCATTAATTAGTAATGTAAATGTAGAAGCAAAATGGACAAGGATACTTATCTCATAGAGAACTTGTCCTGCAACCAGCTACGTCACTGCAATGTTCCACCCAACCATAGGCCAGTGTGCTCATCAACCTCTCAACAACACTACCACCCTTGAGCTAGGCATGATTCCCCAAGGCATAAGGGACTAAGCAGGTTTACACATAGCCAAGGTACATAAATCAGCCAAGCCCACATAGTAGGGCTTATCAGGCTATCAAGGAGCTGGGAGAAGCTAAATGCTAAGCTGGTGAGCTCATCGAAGAGCTAAGGATGCTTACACCAGAGCTAGCCTAACCTCTAAGACACCCACACACACCCGACACCAGGAATCAGTCCCTTCTCTGCTTCACACTCCCTTAGGCCCTGATTTCCCTTGCCAGTGCTCTTCCATGGTTGTGGAGAAGAAACCCAGCCATCTAACTCTATCTATGTGGCTCCCCAATCCCAGGTTTCTCAAGCATACCCAGCCTTCAATCCCACTCCACACAGTCTGAAGACCAACCACTGCATACGCGTAGTAAAACAAAATCAATTCACAGCTCTGTGAAGGAAAAAAAGGAAACAGGGTGACAACCCAAAATGGTGGACGCGGCTCAAGACAAACAAGGCGATTCAGAGTTTTTCTTGGCCCTAGCATGGCCACAACAACTCAGTAGCAACCCCAAAAGGTAATTACCCACACATAGCAACCCAAATCCATGGGAAGAACAATAGCCACGCTTTTACCACTGCAGCAACGGGAGAAAACACAACTCACAGCAAATCCCCAAATGGAGGTGAAGGTCCGATTCTCAGCCTAGATAGGGGAAACATAGTCCCGGCATGTATGTGAGGTAAAACAGTAGTCCCTACGTGAAAGGAAAAATTACACAGACCACATTTAGCCAAAAGGTGGAGAGAGGCCTGACTGCCTGTGTGAGGAGGGAAAACAAAAGTGGTGGGGAGAGTGGACAGAACGATTTGGCATCCCAAACGACGCGTGAGTAAAACCACTTCCAGCCCATGTGTGTGACTAAACTAGCTGGTGGAGAGTGTGTGGAGGAAATCCTGCCACCCACCACTACCCAACATTAACTGCCCTCAACTAACATAGGAGCTTAAGTGGTTGACACATGGCTTTTCCCCATGGGTTAGACAACCCCCCCCTTAACCTTAAGAAATCATGCCCTTTTCATTTAACGTTGCACCGTCATAGCTGGTTGTAGGTTTTTTATTAATTTTTCATGTTTACATGATGCTAGAACTATAATGTGTCGGATGGCACGATATACCATCGGCAACGATCCCAATTGCCGAAACATAACACAACCAAATCGATGGTGGTGATTTTTCCTTTAGCTCCTCAACATGATTAATTACAATATATACATCATGTACCTTTAATGCAAATTGGTTCAAAACCAGGGTGTTACAGAATCGTGAAGCATGTCAGTTAGGATCCTCATCTTAAGATTACCTGTGCATGAAAATTCACCACCAAAAATGAATTTAAAGCATTGAATGTGTAGAGAATGTGATTATGAATTACATGGTCCCAATGGCTATGTATTTTGTGGCCCATAGCTCCTAGAATATTCATTTGAAAACTGAAGGTCCAACTAGCTCCAAATGCACTATGGTGGGTAAAAAACCAAATGGTATGGTAAAGTTCATTCTTTACTATTTATTAAATATTTTTACCCATTTTGCCTATATTTCGGATTTCTTATTAACTATTTCTAGATGTTTGTCCTAATATTGTTGTGTAGGAACCCCTTGTGGTGCAATTTCACCGAGACTTTGTCTCGTTCACTCATATGCTAGGTATAACTAAACTAACATATAGGATAGGACCATTTTTCTGCATGCATTATGCATTATCCTATGACCATTTCACCTTAACCATAGGTACAAACCCACTTTGTGATGTCACATAACCTTCACATTGCTACTGAAAGTGGCATTACATAAGTGGTAGACCTTTCCTTATCATGGGTACCTTAGTTAGATCTCTCTTTGTCATTTGGTGCCCATACTGAGCAGCCTCCCTTAGGTCTAGGAGTCCGTTCTAGTACCTCCATTCCTTTGCATAAATAACTTCATTCTCTTTCTTGAACTTTATGTTATCCATATCCTATCGGGACTCTCATTTGTATCAAGTTGTAATTGCATTTTCATGTGTTCGCTTGCCATATTGAGCTTTATGTCAGCTCCCTTCTTCACTTTTGTACGCCACATGACTCAAGCTTGCATCAATCCTAGCCAAGAAGAACCTTTCACATATCTTTTGCATCTTTATTATCCCGTTCCAGGAGGAGACATCCCTGTGAGTGTCCTTATCCTGCATATTATTCCTTGCATTGAGCATAGGTATGTTCCATTTCTTGGAAATAGTTTTCTTGCTCACGTCACTCATTTCCTCCTTAGTGTACTATAATTTTTTTTTTCAAGCTTCTCAAATATGAAAAAGACCCAAAAAATATCATAAAACATAAAAATCAGGGTGAGAAATGATACGCCTTTCCGAAGTAATTGACCTATATTGATAAGATTGACATTCAAATGTGATACATAGAAAACCTCATGAAAAAACTTCTTCTAATTTTCCTTTGTAAATATAGGAACAATACCTTTTCATTTTGATGGAACCAGAAATTCATCTCATACCTTGATATTCATGACAACAGAGGAATCTAATCTAGAGAAAAGTGACTTGTTACCAGTCATGTGATTTCTGCAACCGCTATCTAGTATCCATAAATCTAAGTTGTAATGTTGTACAGTTGCTTGATAAGAGAGGAACATAACCTATGACGATCCTTCTTCTTCTTTAGAGACATTTTCTCTGCCATTGTTCTTTTTTGCTTTCCTCTTTCTACATTCTCATTCATAGTGGTCATAGTTATTGCAGTAGTTGCATTGAATATATGAATTATTAATCCATTTCTTACATCTTCCCCTCTGACCTTGATATTTGCGATAGTCCTCTGAGTGATCTAAGTATTCACGACTAGTTCTATCCTTTGTATGAGGATATTGTTGAAATCTTCTTCCTCTACCTCTTCCTCTTCCACCCCGACCTATATTGAGGGAATCTTGAGTGCTGAAATAATTTGTCATCGACTCTTCTTCTTGGTTGAGTCGAGCTTCATGAGATAGAAGGGATCCAATCAATTCTTTTAGTGTTAACTCGGACAGATCTTTTGCTTCATATATAGAAGTCACTACCAAAGAAAATCTATTGGTGACACACCTTATAATATTTTGAACAATTGCCTTCTTTTATAGAGGTCCACCATAGATTTGAAATTAGGTTACAATGCCCTAATCATAAACTGATCTACATTTTCAGTTTCCTTCACTTTTAGACTTTTAAACTGAAGTCGAAGAGTTTGCAATATTACCATTTTTACTCAATATTTTCCCTTATAGGTGGATGCGAGTAGATTCCAAGCTTGATGTACGATGGTAGCACTTGAGATCCACAAGAAAATGGACTCCTTAGTGCAACTTTGGATGAACCATTTGGCTATGAGATCTTGGTCTTGATGAGCTTCTACGACATTCTTCTAGGAATTACTCATTGCATCTAGATCATTTATATCAGGTTATTTGAACTCAGTTCAACCATATCCCAACATCTATTGAGCTGGAGAAACTTCTTCATATTGATAGACCAAATCTCATAGCTGGTACCAGTCAGTATAGGTCTAGATATATGCTTGAAATTTGAGGTGCTTGTGCTGGTAGTATCCATGCTGGTATGACTAACTAAAGATCCTTTTTTTAATCGTTTAAAATATTTGACGCAACTTGTATATCTAGCACAGGGTGTTAGAAGGGCGCGTTAGTAAAAAAACCTGTAAGTGAACAATGACTGGTGCATTTTTCCTTTAGGAAGGGTGTGTCAATGGTGTCAATGACACTATTTTCCTTAATGGAAGGTGCACTACCGAATAAATTTTTCTTCAAACAAGGTGAATCAACGACACACTTTTCCTTGAGGAAGGGTGTGTCATGGGGTTAGTGATACACTTTTCCTTCAAGCAAGATGTGTTACTGCTCCAAGGGAGAAGAAAAAAAAATTCACCCAATTCCTCGATGTGTTTCAGCTTCGATCACAACCTTCGTGTGTGTTTTATTTCCACTATGGGAAAAGGCTTACCCAATACAAAAGAAATGGATCAGTCCATACGCGATGATACCATGTTAAATATTAAAGACAAGGAGAAGAAGATGGTGGAACACACAATGGGCATATTTATTGCATTTTCATTATTAGACTCTACTATTTATAGGATTACATCACAACAATACCATGGGTCAGTACTATGGGATAGAAAATACTATGCATCACTAATCAAGATAAGGTGAACAAATTAACTACTCAACTAATTGACTAATTAATGTTGCATTTGACAAGTGAGATTACATTTATTAACACTTGTGTTATGTCACGATAATATAAACCCATAGTTTATGGTTGAATGCATGTCTTATTTATGTCGCACATCTTCTCCAGATTTACTTATGTGAATATTGTTTACATTTATTGTCCGTGAAAGACATAAAGAATACACAAATATTTCAATATATAAAAGTTTGATTTTTAACTGCAGAGTGATTGACACAAGCCTTAATTAAATATTCTGGTGAAAAGTGTTTTTCATATAATAAGTTAATAGACAAAGAAATATCATTTTATAAATTTTCATTAAAAGTGGTGATTCGAACGCTCCTGGGTGCCCAATGAAGACAATAGTTCGATTCAATGAATCTAGTAATGTTTGGAGGAAGGATAATAATAAGAAAAGTAGGAAATACACTACAGACATAAACATACACACACACATACAATATGCAAGAATTCGAACCAATCTTTGTTAGTTCATTACTGTTGTATTACTGCTCATTACTCTGCTGTAAATTACAATAATGTACATGCTTAGATAGAGTGTTGAGAACACTTGGGTTGTCTTCCTGTTATGTTATGTTATAAGAGAAGTTGGAATGGTTTAGAAGTTCAACCATTACAAATGATTGGAATACAAAGACACAATATACCATAGTTCGTCAATCACTGGTGTCGATAATGCATGTTGATATGCTGAATCTATCGAAGTTGATATTGAAACTGTTGAGTTGCGGAACTTGTCAAAGTCGATGTTGAATTTGTCAAGGTGCAGAACATGTCGAATTCAATGCTGAACCTATTGAAGTCGAATTCAATAAAAATTTCCAACTGATGGGTGGATCATACCTCCTTCCTTAAGAAACAATGGTCCCCGTTGTTTTCTCCTACATATGAGGAAACTTGTTGGTTAGTTGAGTAACATAGCACCATTTTCCTTGTGCTAGGAGTTGTCTACTTTATCCACCTAAACCAAGAGAATTGTGTTAATCCTTTTAGGGATTTTTTCATTGTCCCACAATGGTTTCGCAAGGAAGAGGCTCCTGAACATTTGGATGGATATCTTCTGGTTCTGTTGTCTCCTAGTCATTCTGTTCCAACATTGGCACTTGGTATGGTCGAAGTATATCCACATTAAATACTGGATACAGACCTAGGCATGAAGGAATGTCAAGCTGGAAAGTGTTTTCTCCAATATTTTTAATAATAATGTATGGTCCATATCGCAAAGGATTCAGCTTCCTGTATGGACCAGTGAAGCATTAATTCTTGAGATGCAGTCAGACCTAATCCCCAATTTGAAATTAATGAGTAGTACGATGCTTATCATGTTGGGAATTAGATTTCATTTTATCTCATTGCAACATTTCCTGTGCTTTTTTCTAGATGTTGTAGATTTGATCTCGAAACTTCAATTTTTTTTCAAATTCTTGTCGACCAGATTCAGTGTCATTCGACTGTGTTGATCAACTAATCAATTCAATGGGTGTTGAGGGTTGAAATCCATAGCAAATCTCAAATTTAATTGTGTGTGTAGAGTTGTGTTGAGCACGATTGTAAATGTGTTGTATATATGGGATACTTTCGGCCCATGTCTGATGATGCTTGTGGTTGTACATGTAGAGCAGTTGTACTACCAAGTGATTCACAACTTCCTTTTTAAAATCTGTCTAAGGATGGCAATATGTTGATAAGGAGAGTCTTGTGTCAAACTATCGCTAGAGATTCTTCCAAAATATGTTAACAATTATGGGTTCTTTGTCACAAATGATGGTGTTGAGTAAGCCATAATTTTTCCAGACATGTTCAAAGAAGAGTTGAGAAGTCTATTTCATTTTCATAGTATTCTTGCATGGAATTAGAATGTCCATATTGGAAAATCTGTCAACTACTAATAAGATCGCATCATGTTGATGTTTAGTAGTAGGATATCCCATCAAGTAGTCCATAGAAATAGATTCTGATGGTTTACTAGGAACTGACAAAGGTGTGTACAATGCTCATCATCGATCTCGTAGTTTAGCAAATGTTATGGAGAAATATTCCTATGGCTTGGGGTGGACCGCAACAGATAGCGTGGGACCGAAAATCAATCCAATTCCAATATGCTAAAGAGATAAACAAATCTAACACTAAGAGATGAGAAGCATACCTTATTCCAGACGTTCGTAGAAGATCCTTGTTGTGCTTTCAATCACACTTTCACCTACATTTCATTCTAAAAAACAATGAAACATACAAGCATGATATATATTAAGTGTTAGAACCTACTCTAGAATATACAAATCCAATATATAATCAAAGAAACTACATCCATGGATAAAAAATATTCATAGTTACACATATAATGGACAAGAAATGGATATTTCAATTAAATGTAAACAAAGATACAAATGACAACCTCTGTCGGCACCTTGTTGAAATTGAGAAACTGAGTCCTCCACCTAGGCCTCCACCAATTCAATCCTCCATATCAAGGAAATCTCACAAGACAAAGGAAATATTGGGAAAGAGCACTAATGGTTGTTCTAAGGATAAAGGGATGCATACATGCATGAAATAATGGGGAACAAATCCACTATAGTCTCTTTTCTCTCAAAAGTTCTCCTCTTTCAATGCTTCCAAATAGATCAATATATATCCCCTCAATCATAAGTGAAGAGTCGATTCAGAGTGTTTCAAGACATATAGAAGGAAAATAGTTAAGTTATTTGTTACTTGATGAAGGAAAAATCCAAATATTGTTTTTGACCACATTTCCTGATGTATGTGGGCCATAGTGGAGCAAGATGCATGTACATGTGGTTTGTAAGATGTTTCCCCACGTATACCCGTAAACATGACCTTTTAAGGGGATTCTTTGAAGAATCAAAGTTATATTGAGCAATGGGGGTCCAAAGAGTCTACATAGGGACAAAGATATGCCCTTGATAGATGATATACCAAGTGTGGTTCAATCATCTATAATTGATTTACCCTAGTTTGTTACATAATAGGGGTAACATGATGGCCAAAATACATTACAATAGTCCTAGAAGTGGAGTGATGAAGACCCAGATGGAAAAACCGGCCACTCATCGGTACAATACAATGTTAGATCTCTGCATGTGACTGCAAATTTGAAGTGTATAAATCCTCGGATACAAAATAGTACAATGGCCATGAATAGGCCATGAATAGGCATAATAGACATATGTCACATATGGTCATCGCCATGTATAATATATAGTGAAAAAAGATCTTTATATTGAATGAAGACATCTGATGGTACACTAGAATCTAGTCATGAGAAATGATATCTCATAGATATTAGCATGATCAAGGAGGTAGCATATATGGAATTCCACCAAGATTGGAGGTCATCTACACAAATATCTGCTAGTACATGTCCATTCATGCGAATAGAGGTGTCAAGGTCAAAAATGATGGACCATCGTATGATTACCTATCATTGATGTATACCATTAACAGACATGATATATTCCATCAGTAATGATAATGTGAATGAAGGTTCAGAGTGAAATCCAATAAATGTGAATAAATGTGTTGAGGTAGAACACTTAAGAGAGTCCATTGATCATGGGAAATTGATGTATTCTGAAAATTGTTGATGGAGAGAGAACCTTCAAGTGATGACTACAAGTCTCAAGGAACTCACTGCGCTCTAGATTCCTATTCCAGAATAAATGATCTGAAGTTGATGGAATGAAATACGTCAGAATGAGGGAAATAAGACATCCCTCATTAGCGAACACGAGGTACATAACAACGTTGGATAATTTGGAAGAACTGAGATGAATATGATGTCCATGAACCAGTAATTGTATCGAGAATGGTTGACATGCAAAGACAATATAACTGAGGAATTGTTGACTCAATATAAAACTTGCTTTGAACAAGAGCATAAGGGAGATGAAGACTCATAGATAACATAGACTCAAGATGGAAACTGAGAAAACTCTATGACACAAGAGGCATCAACAAAGGCTCCATAGGGACTGGAAGCATAACCACTTGGTGGAGAAAACTCAGAGTAATGATTACAAGTCCTAAAGTCATACTAATAAACCAACCAATGGATGGAATATACAGTTCTTTGTTCGAAGGCGACACAACATGACAACTGCCAAAGTAATATGATTTTTCGTTTGGATTTTTATGATTTTCTATTTTTTTGTCTTTTTCATATTGAAAGATTGAAAAAGAATAAAATTTCTTATAGTAAAGAACTAGGATGAAACAAGTGTTTCAGCCAAACAAACTATTTCCAAGCAGTGGAACATACCTATGCTCAATGCAAGGAAGCATGTGTAGGATAAGGACACTTGAGGGGATGTATCCTCTGAGTATGGGGTGATCAAATTGAAAAAGAGATATGAAAGGATCTGCTTGGATAGGATTGATACAATCTCAACATATAAGGCTTATAAAATTGAAGCAGAGAGGTGACATAAAGCTCAATACGACAAGGGGACACATGAAATGCAATTACAACTTGATATAAAAGGGATCCCCTGTGGGAGATGTCCAACATAAAGTTCAAGAAAGAATATGAGGTTCTTTCTCAAGGACATGGCAGAACAACAAGGGACTCTCAAACATATGGTAGGACACTTGGCATGGGTGCCAAATGGAAAAATGAGATCTATCTAGGGAACCCATGAGTAGCAAGGCTCTACCAGTTATGTAATGCATCTTTTAGTAGCAGTGTGAAGGTTCTGTAACATCACAAAGTGGGTTTGTACCTATAGTTAAGGTGACTTAGTCAAAGGACAATGTCAGACGTACGTGGGAAAGTGATCCTATCCTATGTTCCTATTAAATATTATACCTATTATGGGCATGAGTAGGTCAAGACCTTAATGAAAGTGCACCCAAAACGAGTCCCTACACACCAATATTAGGACAAAACAACTTAAAAAAGTTGATAAAGGTACAAACTATAGGCTAAGTGGGTAAAAATTTCAAAACAAATTTTATAAATAGTAAAACTTGACATTTTCACCATACCATTTTGTTATTTTACCACAAATAGTGAATTGGGATCCATTTGGACCATGAAAAACAAACATCGATACCATGAGCTAGGAGCAACCAAATCACTATCCATTGAGACCAGGTAGATTCTACTCTCATTCCTCATACATTCCATGCATTTATTTTCAGTTTCTACGGTGTATTTTTAAGTTAAGGAAACCATAAATGGGTATCCCTACCTATGTGGGTCACTAGTTATCAGGTGGTGTATAGGGCCCAATGTACATAGGTAAAGCACAACCTTCCCACATACATACGGTACTATTACCAAGAAAACTTGCGTATGGGGTTGCGTATACCAAATTTAATGGAAAAAACGCATAAAAAATGAATTTTTTTTTACAGGATGGTGCTCAAATTGAGGGAGTGTGAGCATGAGTATGTGGACAGGGAATTTTATCCATACATAAATGCTCAATAAGCTCTAAAAATATGTATATTGTACAAGTTTTGGAAGCTTGAGGATTTGAGGGCCTAACCAAGACTTCTTTAGATGTTTGTTGACTACTAGGACCCAGACGCAAAGGCTTTTCAGCTAGATGGGATACCCTTGAGACTAGAAGATGAACATATATACTTCATTATTGGACTATTCCTCCAAGGCGAGGTAGTAAAATTACAAGTTCATGGGGTGGGTCGAGGGCTCGCCATCAAGGAGTATATAACCATATATTGTCTTTTGGATACATAGAAGATCATAATTTGGGTTTCAGTGAACTCCATCCAAATCTTGAGTCTCAAGGAGATCATTCCGGTATTAGATAGAATAGAAGGTTTATCATCACTCCATCCGGCCTCCAGGCCTTTCATGTTCTATGTTCTATATAGTGTATGTTAGAGCACATCGCTATTGATTTATATGAAAAAAAACTGGCAAACTGCAAGTTGGGCAGGACAAAGAACTTTGTGTTCACTAGCATACTTAGAACTTTCCTTTTTGAGAAGGTAGAGATCCATTTCCCAAGATCCAAGGTTCCTCCACATAGTCTATTAGATCTGGCCCAAACACATTGGGAGGAGGTGATGTGGTAGTTAGGGGGATGTTGGACACCCAGTCCTTTCCCACCATACTTATACCACTGGTGGCAGTGACAAATCATGGTCATGGATGACTATCCCTATACTGACATTGACTTCCATGGAGACCCAGAAATGCCACTACCACTGGGTGCCACATATGCTGACATACATAAAATCCAAAATGTTTTTTTTGAATTATTTGATTTTTTGTAACTATTATATATAAAGAAATCGAAAACAGGTTTTTTGGTAGTATCTCTTACTGACATTAATCATGTATATGCAGATGTAGGTCTGAGATGACCACATGGATTCCCCTGACATCGTCAGAGAGGGCGAGGAGATGGTATGATCAGTACAGATGTGGATCGGACGCTCCAAAACATACATGGAAACTTCTCTAGGTTGACACACAGGGTACCCATGGTGCAAGTTGAGGACTTTCCCAAGGCTATGCAATGAAACATACTAGGACAACACCATCCGTGGGTGGCCAATGCAGTTGTTTTTTATGATGATCATCACCCAACACTGCATGCATAGATTCCTAGACAGAATTTTTGTATTGACCATATAGTTTTTTGGTGGCTTAAATCCCCAATTTTGTATCATGATATTTTTTACTATGAAACCATATTTAACTATATAAAAAACTTACATTAGTTAGCTTGATGTATGACATGTGTGTTTAAATTTGAATGGAATTTTTATTCTTCATTATTGATGTGACAAGTGCCAATAAAGAACGTAGTTTTCATATGAATTGAGAACATAATTATATACATAACGTTGTTAACGAACATTGCTCTATTGTTTAGGTATTTTTATGTTATCTGTTATCATACCAAACAGTTTTTAATAAAAAAATTTGAAAGAGATTTGAGCATGTTCCTTCATAAGTTTTCATAAATGATCCATTAAAACATTCATCTTGAGCCACTAAGAGAAGTGAAATTGAATAATGATATATTATAAAATATCTTATTTTTTCCTATTTATTCATACCGTTAGCATTTATCTGATTACTATATGAGGGATTTACCATCGGTCATTCCAAAGATCTTCACTATGGACATATTGCATACCATTGGGAATAAGGGACTCAAGCAAAGTAGGACTCACCAGTCCTTCAAAAAAATACCACGTTGGAGAGATGTTGGGGAAATTGGAGCAACTATCATTTTCCAAATGGTTTAATATACTATATAAATACCATTTTGGAGAAATCGTATCTTTGGGATCATATCATATCTTTTGCAGTATCTCTTTTACCAATAGACAGCGACCATAATCAGATACATTATAGTCTTTCACTGGAGAGTTTCTATGATCATATATATCTCATATAAATTTAATGATAATGGCAGCAGGCTCAAGGGAAATTCACTGTTAGTTGCACCCTTTCCAACGTTTAATCTTCCAGCTGTTGCTTTTCTTATAAGACAACCAACAAGCACAAAATAACGTATGTCAGATCTCTGTTGGGTTAGGTTCAAGTTGTTTTCTAATCTAGTGTTTTTATAAAAAAATTTAAAAAAACAGGCAAAGAAAAACAATTTTTGATTGCTATTATATAAAATGAATAATGCTAACGTCTCAACATTTCCATCTAGCCATCTGAGGAAAATGTTCAAAAATTAAAATACAAACAAATAGTAAGAAAACTTGCATTTGGCATGTCCATGATTCCTAGATTATGGAAAAAATAAGCTCCTCATATGTTTGCAAACTATCAATATTATATTTATATCAATACACAATTACTTCATAAGGAAGCACTAGAATATACCGCAGGATTACCATCATGTCTCATTAATCTTAGTTCCCTCTTAAGAGGATAAGAATCTAGGAGCACACAAAACACATTGCAACACATTGAAAAGGCTTAAATTTGGAGCTACATGCAAATTATAACCTAGAGCCCATGAATATTAATGTTGTCCTTTTCCACAATGCCAACCTGTACAAGGAAATTTGAAACATTTTCATGCTGATCACCCTATAACTTAATCACCTTCCCAAGCTCAGGATCCTGTACAACTGTCCCATTACAACAAAATTCTTTCTTCAGGTCTTTCAGGATTTTGTTGTAACTAAATTCCTTATTTAAACCTTGTATAGTTGTCAGACTCTTTCTACTATTGAGCTGCTGTATGTGCACATGAACATACTCGTTAGATCCGGCACTTGAATCTTCAGCATTTGCATTAGCAAAAGGATCGCATGTCCCAGGAATCTGAACGTCTAGATCCAACATGAACCTTGGTTATTAAAAAGCACAAAGATATGAACAAATCTGTTTTTTCCTTTCTTGCTTGCTCCAAGCTTTAAATCAAAAGCCGATGTGTAGTCACATATCGCAAACAAATTTACAAGCTTCTGAGAATCTTCAGAGCGAGGAGAAAGATGAACAGAAAAACACCACCATGCAAAGAGACAGTATGAGGGGGAAGGTGTCATTCATTAGTTAGGGGGAAACATCAAACCAGACGCATCCATTCTTAGCTGCGTGTGGAGTATGGAAAAAATGTTAACACCAACCATTGCGCCCAAACTTTCATGAGTTATGGAGAGCCTATTTCTCTCCTGTACATGCATATTCCATGGGTTAGTTTGGTGAATCGGTGGAGGTAGGTGTCTTGTTCTCTGTTAAATGGCATCTTCAGCAGCATTCAAAGCTGCCACAGAGAGGGTGATTCGAACTTGTCATCAAGCTAGGATACCTAGCCCTGTAACTATTGGCATGAAATTCGCCAGTCCATTCGTCTCATTGAGTGAATTATTGAAGTTGAGGAACTGCGTGTTAACAATTATTAAAATGGAGCTGACTTCTTGCCGAAATTTCATCTACCTTTATCTCGTTCTTTGAATTGATATACATCCCCGATCTTAAGGATATCGGTGCTGGATTGAGAGTTTATAGTTTGCGAGAGTTTATTTGGTTGTGTATGTTGTTGTTAAAATGTGGAAGGGTGAGAATGCACAGAATGGCGAACAAATTTGCAGGTTTCGCATGGCAGACTATTTGTAGGTTTTGCATGGCAGACTGTTTGCAGGTTTCGCATGGCAGATTGAAAAGTTGTTTTATTTATTTTATAATTTTTTTAAGGTATTTTTCTTTCTAATGTTAATATTAGTATTTTAGAAATAACATTGCTTTTAATATATATATGTTGAAAAAGTATTATTTTGATGTCTATTATTTTATTTAAAATTATATATATATATATATATTATAATATTTTAATGTTTATGATTGCAGGTTTTAAAGTAGCTGATCAAAAATTAGTAGACACACAGTTAGGGTTTAAGTTTTTTTTTTAATAATTTCTTTATTTTTATGTAAACAAAACAATTCCTTCAATATAAACTTAGTTGACTTAGTTTGTTTCCTAAAAAAAACTAGAAAATTTTATCAATATAAACAAATTAAATTTATTCCAATTTTTAGAAAACTTAATATTTTTACAAAAATTAAAATTTTGGACTCCTATCAAAACAAAAGAAATCAAAGTTTTTTTAAAACAAGAAAATTAATTAAAAAGATATTAATTAAAATATGTATATACATTTCCTAGATACAAACTAGATTTAGTAGGACTCTTATTTTATTTAGATTTATTTATTTATTCTTTAAAAACTAAAACAAATAAAGGAACATACTAAAATCAAAACAAAAACTATATAGATTTTGATTATTTATTTGTTTATTATTTTATTTAAAAAAAAAACTTAATTCCTATCTTTTTATTTCTAGCATGACTAAAATTATTAAATAAAAAATGAAAATAAAAAGGAGATTAAAAATTTCATAAATTTTTCAGATTTAAAAGATTAAAACTATTTTTTACTTCCTAATAAAAATAAAAATAGTAATTTAAGACTATTAAATTTTTTTAACAAATATAAACATTAGAGTACATTAAAACAAAGCTAATTTTTAATTGAAAAATAAAAACTAAAACCTACCTACTTTATTCTAATTGAAATTTACAATAATTTAGGTGTAGTGAAATTTCCAGTGGAACCATACGTCTAAAAAAAGTAAACCAAAATTATCTTTTAATTTTGAAAAACTAAACCTAAAATATACAATAATATAGAAATTTAAATGTTGAAAATATGAATTAATGAAATAAAAGTGAAAACAGAATCGACCTAACGTAGTACATACTTGGAACCATTGTTGGATGCAGCTTTCGATTGCTTGATATTCACCCAAGATCCCTTCTTCATCCTTTTCAATCTCCAGTTCGAACATGTGTTCTTCATCTGATATGCACGATTCTTCTTTGTTTGTATCAGGATGAGTAATTACATCTTTGGCAGCTAGCAAGATATCCTCTTCTAAAGAAGAGGAGATCCCAATTTTTGCGAGGATCTGAGTGAGATGCTCTAAACTTATGCTCATCCTAAAATCATTTTACTGACATCAAATAAAAGACTGAAAGAAAAATGAAGAAAACGAGTATATAACAAATGCTAAAAAAAACAGTATGAAATGGGTTAGTAAAAACGAGTGCAAAAACAAAAATAAAAAAGTGCACAAAAATCTGTACAAAACACAAAATGAACAAATTCAAAATTAAAAGCAAGTTAATATGAAATAAAGGCTAGCCAAAAAATGAAAGCAATCCAAACTTTAAACTACAAAATTGTAAATGAAAAATGAAAACTTGCATAAAACAAACTTGCATTTGCAGAAAATGAAAGAAAACACTTTGCAGAAAAATAAACACGCTTGCAGAAATAACAAAAGAATAGCAAGGCTTTAGGGAACCCCACTATAGTGGATGCATCTAGCTGTTACACCACAGAAATCCTGAAAATTCCGTAGTGAAGTCATCCTTGCATCTTACCGTTTTCCCCTCCCCCTTGTTGTGTAATGTAAAAGTAAATCTATTTATCTAAACTCTGATCCCTTTTAGCACCTCCTCGACAACAGCGCCAAAATGTTGGGGAAAATATTAAACAATTTTATAACAGATATCAACTGATTTAATTGTCAACTCGGAGAGAGCGTAAACTTGTGAGGTACAGACAAAATATATGTAGGGGAAGAGTGTCGTTGGATTTAATCTATACCTGAAATTGAATTAAACTTACAAAAGCAGGAAATGACATGAAATAAACTGGTATAAAGGAAATAAATCCATATTGACAATGCATAAGAAAAACATAATTGGAAATCTATATCAACAACTCATAAAAAAGAAATTCCTAGCAATATATATTAACATGGAGGAGTAACATGATTTGCATCAAAGAACAATCTTCATTACATAACAATCAAAATTATTCTATGACCAACTCTGAACTATTCTCTACTTCCAAACCACTAGAGAGGCCTCTAACCAAAATGAGGAGAGAGCCCTCCTATTTATACATGAATACAAGATAACTGATCATAATTACACATCCACTATTCTCTCATCTTATCCCTCAAAATACTCAACAAATCTACAACTCATCCCTCAAAATTCTCCAACAAATATTGGATGAGATATTTTCTCCATGTTTCCATGATCTTCACCTTGAAGTTAGCTCACATCTAGAAGATAAAATTCGAATATGAGGCTAGGTGGTCACTTTTGAGCTTGTTAAAGTCTTCAAATACACCTGTAAGCATCACCAAACTCATCCAACTTTAAAGTATAATGAAAATATGTTCTTTTTCTCAATAATTAACCACAAATTCACTCAAAATACTCAAAAATAAATTATTTGGAAAATGGTAATCTAAACCCATATTTATTATGAAAGTGGTGAATATCAATAGTTTTATGGAAGGATAAGATAAAAATAGAGTGACAAATGGTATGTGAAAGATGGATAAAATGTGGTCTTTTTGTGGCTCAACAATCACGATGAAATTAAGGAATACACTAATATTTTTAAATAATTTCATGATGTTTTCGCTTGGTCATATGATGAGATGCTGGGAATAGACCATCGTATTGTCGAACATGATATTAAAATGTATCCTAATACTAAACCTATTTGACAACATTTACGCGTGATGAACCCTCATAATATGTCTGCCATTAAGGATGAGATAAAAAGGTTATTGGAAGATGGCTTTATCTACTTGGTTCCTTTGAATGAATGGGTATCCAATCCCATTCCGGTGGATAAGAAGTAGGGAACTATCAGTGCATGCACAAACTTCAAAGACCTGAATAAATATTGTCCGAAAGATAATTTCCCCACACCATTCATATACCATATTTTGAATGAGTGTGTTGGGAGAGAAGTATTCTCGTTTATGAATAGTTTTTTAGGATATAATCAAATCCAAATTAATCATGAGGACCAACATCAGATTACTTTTATTTGTCCTTGGGGTATGTTTTCATACAAGAAGATGCCTTTCAACCTTGAAAACGTTGGAGCTACCTTCCAGTGCACTATGACATTTTCTTTATGTGACCTTAAGTGTATATTCAACGTTTATTTGGACCATTTAGCTGCTCACTCTCGTCTGAGAGTGGATCATCCAGATCACTTGCACTTGGGTTTTGAAAGATGTTTTCGTTATAAAATTTGGTTAAACCCTTAGAAGTGCATATTTTGTGTGAAAGTGGGTCACTTATTAGAGTTTATCATATACAAGGAGGGGATTAGGGTCAATCCTTTGAAGGTTGAGGAAACACTTTGATTGTATCCCCCACGCACGATTAGACATATTCAAAGTCTCCAAGGGATGGATAAATTCTTATGGATATTTGTCGTCAATTTCACCAATTCGACCAAGGGTTTTATTCACCTTTTGAAGAAGGATACTCATTTCATATGGGATGAGCAAGACTAGGAGTCCTTCTTTGCACTTAAGAAATCCTTGGCATCGCCCCCCGTGCTTAGTCCACTAGACTATAGCCGTGATTTCCTATTATACATGGCCATGTCTCAACAGATGATTGGGATGGTTTTGGGTTTAGAGGATGACGAGCTCCAAGATAATGTTATCTATTATCTTACCCAGAATTTCATTAATGGAGAACTTTGATATAGTCACGTCGAGAAGATAGGATTAGCAATTGTTCATGTAGTACAATAGCTGAGACATTACATACTGCTTTTCAAGACTATGGTCATAGCTCATATCAATCTGTTTTAGTTTGTCTTGACTAGACGAATGATAGGGAGAAGTACAATAAAGGGATTGCTATTTGCAAGAATTTGATCTCGAGTTTGTTTCGATAAGGTTGACGAAGTCCTTAACTTTTGCATATCTCATGTATGATCTCGCTATTTTGGATGAAGATGAGATTCATGAATATTCCTTTTTGGATGAGCATATCTTCCTTATTTCCACCACGGACCCTTGGTATGGTGATACCATCATCTATCTTTAGATTTTGGAGGTCACTCCTCACCTCCCGCAGGATGAATTTCAATGTTTACGACATAATCCTAAGACCCACCTTATCATCGGTGACACATTGTATCATCAATGGGTGGATTCCATTTTGCATCCGTGTTTGGCCCATGATGAGGATAAGATTGTGGTGAATGATTTCCATGGTGGGGTGAGTGGTGGTCATTTACCTGGGCTTGCTACAGCTCAAAATATCCTTACAATGGATTATTTTTGGTCTTCGATCTTTAAAGATTGAGTTAATGCGGCCAAGCGATTCCACCCTTGCTAGGTGTTTGCATGAAATGTGTGCTCACATCCTGCCCCATTACATTCTATTATCATTGTCTGCCCCTTCATCAAGTGGGGGGTATAATTTATGGATTGCAACCCATCTTCGACTGGGGGGCACGATCATAGTATAGTGGTCATGGACTATTTCACGAAATGGTCATAGGATATTCCTACTATTAAATTCGATGGTGAGATGAGCACTTATTTCATATTCAATCAAATTGTCACTCGGTTCGGGATCCCAAAATATCTTGTCACTGACCATGGGAGGAAATTTCAAAATAAGATGATGCATGAGTTAGCTTCGAAACTAGGGTATAAAAAAGAATACTCTTCTTTGTATTACCCTCAAGTGAATGGGAAGGTTGAAGTAGTAAATAAATCCCTTAAGTCGATTCTACAAAGAACCATTAGACAAATCAAGACTAATTGGAACATTATGCTTTACCCTACTTTGTGGGCTTACCGAACCACAGTTAATACTGCCATCAATTTTTCTCTATATCAACTCGTACATGGGGTAGAGTCAATTTTATCAGTTGAACGTGAAATTCCTTTGTTGAAACTATCCATAGATATTTTACCAGAAAATTTAGAATTGGAAGTGCATTTGGTCCACTTAGATCATCTTGATGAGCATCGTTGAGATGTCATAATGGCTCTAGAGATTAAAAAGTGTCTCGTTAAGGATCAGTACGATTAGTCTGTATGTTCCCATAGATTTAATGAAGGTGACTTGGTCCTCTTGTATGAACAAGCTAGAGAACTATTAAGGGTGGGTATGTTAAACCCCATGTGGCATGGGACTTACATGGTGAAACGAGTATTAGATAAAGGTGCATATTACCTAGAATATTGTGAAGGAACTTCCTTGGAAGAGCCTTGAAACATGATCTATCTAAAAAAATACTATGCATAATTCTTAGCCAAGGATGATATCTTGTATATTAATGTACAATTTGCATACTTTTCTTTTTGGTCCCCTTGTAGTGTTATCGGTTTGTTGACATGCTTCCTATTTTTGTGGCAGATGTCGACAAATTCTTCATTATACCTAGGATTCATGGATCGTTCCAGCTGCCATACCCAGAACTTAGCTTCGCCTGCTTGGGTCATCTATGCACCTGAGGGTCATGTGGTGTCTTTAAAAGGTATGTGTCTTCTACCATTGTCAAACAATGTTGTTGGATATAGCACTGTGATTGAACTACTACATGATGTCATTTCCAATGGCATTTGATCTCTTGAGGGTAACCTTCTAGGGTTATAGTGAGTGTGGCAGAACTTCCTAGCTGCGTGCTAGTGGTCATGGATCCTTGGATCGTGATATGGGGGAACTCAATCGACAGTTGGATGAGGCATTCCACCACCTGAAAGTACTGCATAAATCTTTTTTTGTATCCTATCAACTCTCTAATGCCCAGTTTTTTAAGTAGGTCACTACACCTGAAGTCAAGATTATAGATTACCTCAGCCTTAGTATGTGAGAGAGAGGATTGGTGGGAATGTTCATGGGATTATTGCTTGCTCCAACCACCATGGATATTTGAAAAAGTAATATTTGGAGACTGTTATTGTCAGGAAGGATGCAACATCACTTATGTGGATTGGGTCATACTTCAAACTCAAAACTCAAAACTAACCATAAACTCATAATTGCTTCTATAAAACAGTTGGTCCGAATGGAAATAACCACGATTTTGATGAAACCCCACATTTATGGCTAATGAATTATTATTTGCAGCTATGTAGTTCTCTGTCACATTTTTGTCTTTGGAACAACCCCATTTTCCTTCCTAAATTATGGTTCTGTTTGTTGACGATTTCTTTGAAATCTTTGTTTTATGAGTAAACTTTTATGAACTCGTGATGACAACTTTCTAGATGCATGGTTTGACTTGGTGTTATATCATGTCAATAGTTCAAGTTTGAGTTGATAGGCGTAGTGGTGAATTGGATATTTATACATGGATTTATGACACATATTGAACGACAATACTCTTGATTAACTCCACCACTTATATCATCCATTGACCGCATTCATGTTTGGATTTATCGAGTTAGATTAATTCACTAGGTGTTTTATATATATTAAACAATGTGTAAGAGTTTAGGTTATCCCATTCCTCTATTGGATTAGGGTTTTGATGCTACATTTTGCTGGTTTCCATAGTCTCCATTGTCAGTGTGTCATTCTTTTCTACTTTCTACTTTGGTTTTTGACTTGTGTTAAGCGATATTAATTTCCTTCAATCATCCATGGGTTTCATTAATAGGATGATCCTAAAGGTGCTGGAATAGTCAAAGGATATAGCGGCTTGGTTCGGTGATTGGCATGACATAGTTAATATATATCTAATAATTTAAAAAAAGGTTAATAAATAAACCAAAAATAATTAAACATTTCTTTAATTATTTTGTTAAATAATAATAATAATAATAAATAAAAAATTATAAATATATATATATATATATACACACAAAAATTAAAAAATTAAAACATGAGTTTGTTTTCATTTTTTTAATAAAATAATAAAAAAACTATGAAATAATAAAAATATAAATAAATAATAAAAGCAACACAACTTATCTTTGTGGAATATGTTTGAAGGAGTCATTTAGGAGTTTCTTTAGCTTTTTATAAATAAATAAATAAAACAAAACATTAATATAATAAAACTTAAATTAGTTGATATCTATATATAATTTAAATTTAAAAACACATAAAAATATATTGTTTGTTCCTTTTTATAATAATAAAGGTGTAATAATAATAATAAAATATTATTATAACAATAACACAAAAATTAAATATATATATAAATACAAATTAACATTGGGTAAATAAACAAAAAATATATAAACATAAAAAGCAATCTCATAAAAACATAAAATAATGTTATTAATAAAATTAATATGCGTCTTTGAAATAAAAGGCTTAGATGTTGTCGCAACCAAGCCTTCTTCTTAGTCTTTATTTGGAATAGTGGGACCTGGCATATCTTCACTTTGGGGGAGGTAGGTTTTTGCTTCAATTTTGTTATGATCTTCATATAAACCATGCCATTTGGAATGTAGTTATGTTTAAAAAGTGAAAGTTCATTCCATTAGTCATTCCAGATAGGTATATGCATGGTTATTAAAACTGCTAAACTTATCATAAAAAAATCACTTGTTTGCACACTCATATTCCAGATCATTAAGATAATTAAGATAGTTTGATTTTAGAGGGGTTGACCACTGAAAGGGTCGACCCTCTCTCCCTATTGCACTATCATTACATAAAGACGCATATTCATATCTATATACATAAAAGCACATAAAAACTTGTTTTTTGTAAATAAATCAAATTTTAAAAAATATTTATACAAAAACACTACAATAATAACATTACAAAAATAAAAAATAAAATAAAGATAAAAACTAAAAATAAATAAATAAATAAAAGTATTAGGTAATAAATAAAATCGTAAAATTATAAATTATAAATGAACTTGGAATCTTCTCAATTTTATGATTGTTGTGTTAACTTGTTTTCGCAAGCCAATCAGAAACATGTTTCGACAAGAAGGGTTACTACTTTCAGGTATAAAAACATTTTATTTATTTTATTTGATTTGGTTTGTTAAGCACATATTTTCCTATATTTTCAATGCTCTCACAAGTTGGTTGCAGGAAAATGCTAAGCTTTTTGCAGACTTACAGACGAATGAATGGCATGTAGAATTGATTTCCAAAATTGCAGAATATTTTCATAATAATGCTCCATTAAAAGTTTGAAGAAGCTGAGTTTCCACTATGTATGTCATGACATTTGCTGCCACAAAGAAGCCTTTCATAAACCAATTCTGCCATGTCATGATTACTTACCTTTTGTTTTCTTCCAAGCTTGTTCGTCATCCATGTCAGAGTCTACTTTTTCATTTCCTTATACATCATATCTTCCTGCATGTCTACCTTTCTGAGTTGCAAAAAAATTCCTCATTTTTAGTTTATATTTTTCCTTCTGAATAAAACCATTCAGTTTCTTTTCCATGACTACATTGCTTTGTTATCCCTGCCATAAAAACTATTTGACCCTCATATATTTTCATCTAAAGTCCTACCACTCATTATGTACAACTCGTGTTGACTAATGTGGGATTTCTTAAGGCCCACCTTTCAACAAGTCTTACCCCATTGACCTCAACACCTTATCTGGGATCAAGAATAAAGTTCATTTTTGGTACCTTGAGGCTTGCATGTCTTAATGGAAAGTTCTCTCGCTGACAATCATGGGAATACATTAATGTCCATTGATCATTATATATTGCAAGTGGCTCGACATCAGCTCATCTATTCGCACTTTGCACGATGTACTTAGGTACCTTGGCACTCATTCACATCAACGGTGAGATTGCCTCGCATTGGTTAACAACATTCATTAATGGTCGGTAACCCAATGACTTCTTTCAATGTTCAACATTGACACATTTATTCGCATGGTAAGAATTGTACCATCGGGTTTTGTAGCGGGTGAAGACTATATAATTTGCATAACTCCATCAGCAGTTTTACAGCAGCATACTTCTAGCCATATGAGACTACCACAATTCTACTTTCAGCCCTCATCTTTTACTTCATCCAACCAAGCAGCAGTTCATATCCTTCACATTCATCAGCAGCAACCACATTCCTATTCTATAGTTCATCAACTTTTTGGGTAAGTGGAGGTATGTTGTTTTCTAATATTTAGCCATGTAATTCCTTAAATTCTACAAAATGAAAGAATTTGGAAAATTCCCTCACTACATTCTTTTTCTCCATTTCATAAACCTAATACATCTTAAGTGGGGGTGGGGGGGTGGGGGGAACTATTCATTACCATTTTACATATTCATCATCTCATTTACCCTTAATCAACATATCTTTCCCAAACTATGTTATATATATTGGCATGATTCATAATATGAATAAAAATGGATTTCTAATCTATATTGATGGTTCATCATTTCTAATGCATAAATATTATGTATCGCAACAAAAATACAAGTAAAACAAGTGAATGTTGTTCAACACAAGAACCAAAATTTGTTATACTTATGGTTGTCACACAAGAACCAACCATAAGGAAAAATTGTTGCCACTCATGCATTTCAAAACATGGAATGATTTACTATTATATACCATCATCATGTGAAGCCCAACTATAAAGCCAAAATTTAAAAAGAGATATAGTTCATGGTTGGATGAGGACATGCAAACAGTCAAGTTGGGGGGTATGTTGAGCCACACAAAGACCACATTTTATCCATATTTCACATACCATTTGTCACCTTATTCCTATCTTATCCTTCCATAAAACCATTGATATTCACCACTTTCATAATAAATATGGGTTTATATTACCATTTTCCAAATCATTTATTTTTTAGTATTTTGAGTGAATTTGTGGTTAATTATTGAGAAAAATAACATATTTCCGTTATACTTTAAAGTTGGATGAGTTTGGTGATGCTTACAGATGTATTTGAAAACTTTAACAAGCTCAAAAGTGACCACCTAGCTTCAGATTCGAATTTCATCTTCTAGATGTGAGCTAACTTCAAGGAGAATATCATGGAAATGTGAAGAGAATGTCTCATCCAATATTTGTTGAAGAATTTTGAGGGATGAGTTGTAGATTTGTTGAGTATTTTGAGGGATAAGATGAGAGAATAGTGGATTTGTAATTATGATCAGTTATCTTGTATTCATGTATAAATAGGAGGGATCTCTCTTCAATTTGGTTAGAGGCCTCTCTAGTGGTTTGGAAGTAGAGAATAGTTCAAAGTTATTCATAGAATAGATTTTGATTGTTATGTAATGGAGATTGTGCTTTGATACAAATCTTGTTACTCCTCCATGTTAAAATAGATTTCCTGCAATTTCTTTCTTATGAGTTGTTGATATAGATTTCCAGTTATGTTTTGCTTATGCATTGTCAATATGGATTTATTTGCTTTATACCAGTTTATTTCATGTCATTTCCTGCTTTTGTAAGTTTAATTCAATTTTAGTAATGTATTTTCAATTTAAGTTATAGATTAAATTCAGCGACACTCTGCCCCTGCATATATTTTGTCTATACCTCACAAGTTTACACTCTCTCCGGGTTGACAATTAAATCATTTGATATATGTTATAAATTTGTTTAATATTTTCCCCAATAGTGATACCAGTATGCACCGATGTAGAAATTTTCAATGTTACTAGGAATTTGAGAAATGTTGATGGGAATTATAGGTGATATATTCCCCATGTTTTTTTCAACGTATACACCATGAGTGCCTAATCGAACAATGAGATAGCCAAAAATCCCTCTAAGGGTCATCCTAAAGTCATCATGCTTAATCTGTTTGAGCTCCGAGAGGAGGTAAGAGAGATGGTGCAACTCCTCCCAAGGTCGTTCAAGACCATTCATGGCCTCAAGAATCGCTTCATATGAAGGAAGAACATCATCAAGGAAATCATGTGAGCATGACCATGCATCCACCAAAGAAGGAAGTGCAAATAGATCCGCTTCCTCCATCCGTGAAGAGGAAGGAATAGGGTCTACAACAAGATCAAGAACAACTTGATAAGCAACCTCTGTCATAGACAACAACATCTATGTTTTGGTAGGTCTACGGTCCTCATCCAAAGTGCTTGGAGAAAGGAGAGTCCAAGGTTCCTACAAATACATAGTGCAAATGGGACCGAACTCAATGATGGCGAATCACTACAAAGAGTGGAACCAATAGATAGGATTGGTGCTGAAATATTGAAAGAT
Source organism: Pseudotsuga menziesii (assembly GCA_001517045.1). Classification (NCBI taxonomy): domain Eukaryota; kingdom Viridiplantae; phylum Streptophyta; class Pinopsida; order Pinales; family Pinaceae; genus Pseudotsuga; species Pseudotsuga menziesii. The sequence goes on from LPNX010616031.1 coordinate 69,471, forward strand.
CCCATTAATGACAGATACATTCTATTGGGACTCAAAATTTTCTTTTATAATGGTTTTATTTACATTAATTTCTTACCTATTTATCGTAATTTAATACATCTATGTTCAATAAGGTTGTCTTTTACTCTGTTTTATTAATTAAAATCTTGTAAATGTAAAATAAGACAAATATGTTATTTTTATGTATTAAATGTAGTATTTTGCAAATAATAGACATTCTGCATTCCATTCAGCCCCTTCTTTCAGTCCTAAGTTTTAAACACTATTATAAATTTTAACAAATCAAAAAGATTAAACATTAAAAATGATTATTATTTTATTTAAAATACTAATCCTATTTAGAATTTGTTTAGATTTAAAAAGAAAACAATTAACTCTTTTAAATGGAATGGTTGAATTTTTGTTCAAAACATTTAGCCATTCCATCTAAGTTTTACATTGGCTTTAATATCATCGCTTTGGTTTTAATAAAATATAACGTTATGTGCAGGCCGTGAAACTCACGAGGAGGACGACATGCAACATGAGGATGAAAAGGGTGGAGAATCATGTGATGCAACAATAGAATCCAGTCATGATCTGAATATAGAACCTAACCATCATTGTGGCCAACAAACTAGTAGAAAATCTGTTCAGAATCCATATTTATGAACAAATCTTAGTTACAGGTCATCTGGATGTTCATCTAGACACCCATGCATACCACGTGTTTTTAATAGATAGTTTATTTTCGGGGTATATTTTTGGAAAACAGAAGCGAAATTGAAAACTTTGGCACATGGGTTTTGTGCAGAATAGGACCATTTCAGTCGTCATTTAGAATTTTAGCAAAATTCATAGCATTTGGGAGAAAATCATGGTTCTTTGAAACCAACTTTTCTAGAAATTGCGGTTGGTCATTTTCTGAATTCGTGGGTATTTGTTACAACAGTAAAGAACCTCTATTATTAGCAAGAGTTGGTCAACCTAAAATCCATTGTAATCATCATATAAATACCTCTTTGGTTTTGAAGAGGAAAGGGAGAAAAAACGCTTTGTAAACTTTGCTTTGGTTTAATAAAAAGTCTCTATTTCAACTGTTGGTGATCATTCTCATTTCTCTGCTAATGATTGGTGACTGAGTAGCATAGGAACGTAGCCGCTAATTGCTGAGAAGGTCCCCTCAATAACCAAAGGTTCTATTTGTGTATATTAATCGGTTTCTTTTCATGTTTGTAGCTAAGTCATTTCATTTTTTTATATCTATTATGTTGTGAGGACCCTACAGCAAATAAGTAATCAAAATACACGATATAGCAGCAGAACTCAAAATCACTTTTATATTAATCGCAGGCCACTTCGAGGGGGCAACCTCCTTTGAGCAAGCTCAATACAAAATAACTTCACGGTGCCTTCCTTGACCTTAACACACACTTATATACTAAAAATAGGCGCCAATACTATGGGTCAAAACCATGGGCCAATATAAACTATGGATCAACAAATACTACGGGCAGCTTACAAAGCATATGCGCCCAACAACAATAACACAAACTATGGATCAACAATTACTATGGGACGACTTACAAAGCATATGCGTCCAACAACAATATACTAACACGGTAAAGAGAAGGATTGACATGGGTTACTAACATCCCCTCCCCCTTAGAAAAAGCTTTGTCCTCAAAGCTTTAGATGTGGAAATTGTCGCTGAATCTGAAGGAGTGGTTCCCACGTAGCATCCTCAGGCTGCATTCCGTGCCATTGAATTAAGACCTCTGTGATAGAGCGAGAACGAAGCTGACGAGTGCGCTTATTGAGGACAACCTCCGGCTCCAAAAAGATGGATCCTTCATTATCCAGTTCTGGTAAAATAGTTTGGCCTTTGATGTTGGTGCCAAGAACTTTCTTCAGACAAGAGACATGAAATACTAGATGAATGCGGGAAGAAGGTGGAAGTTCCAATTTATAAGCAACAGACCCAATCTTCTGAAGAATCCTATATGGCCCATAGAACTTTGGAGAGAGCTTATGACGCCCTTTGAGTTTTAGTGAGGATTGCTTGTAAGGCTGGAGACGAAGAAAAACCATATCACCGGCTTCAAAAGTGCGCTCAGAACGGTGCTGATCAGCTTGTTGCTTCATGCGATTTCTTGCCATGTGAAGATTTTCGTGCAAAATGCGAAGAACCTCATCACGGTTTCGAAGGACCGCGTCAACTTCCTGAACTGGAGAACTGCTGGGGGTGTAAGGAAGAAGAACTGGCGGTTCCTGACCATAAACTGCTTCATATGGAGTCATTTTAGAGGCAGTGTGGTAAGAGGTATTGTACCACCATTCAGCGAGAGGGAGCCACTTTTCCCACTGATGTTGTTGCTCAGAGGAGAAGCAACAAAGATAAGTTTCCAAGCATTTATTGATAATTTCAGTCTGACCATCCATTTGTGGGTGATAACCTGAACTCATCTTCAGTTTAGTGCTAGTGTGGTGAAAGTGTTCTGTCCAAAAATGGCTGGTGAAAGTCGCATCACGATCCGAGACAATGGAAGAAGGCATTCCATGGAGACGAAAGATCTGGTCCAGGAAAATTTGAGCAATGGAGGAGGCTGTATAGGGATGGCTGAGAGCACAAAAATGACTATATTTGGAGAGGTGATCAACCACAACCAAAATCACAGTCTTCCCTCTAGATTTAGGGATCCCTTCAATGAAATCCATAGAAATATCTGTCCATATGCAGGTAGGTATGGGAAAGGGTTCGAGCAATCCCGGAAGGGGTGTTGTTTCACCCTTATTGCGCTGGCAGGTATCACATTCAGCCACCATCTGTTGAATTTTCCTTTTCATGCCCTGCCAAAAGAAGTTGCTCCATTCCCGTTCATACGTTTTGAGAAAACCAGAGTGCCCAGCTGATGGAGAAGCATGGAGTTCATAGAAGATGGCTTGTTGAAGAGTTGTGTTCTGGGGAAGCACCAGACGACCCTTGTATCTCAGTGAAGCACCATCCCAAGAGTAATGTGGGACAATAGAAGGATTGTTGTCCAAGCGTTGGATGATTTGAGATAATGAAGAGTCATTGACATAACCCTGTTGAACCGATTGCAACCAATTTGGAACAGGCATAGAAATAGCGGAAAGAGAACCTTGGTCATCAAATGTGCGAGAAAGGGCATCTGCCACAATATTGTCCTTACCCTTCTTATAAGTGATCTCATAGTCATAACCCATGATTTTGCTAACCCATTTCTATTGTGCTGGGGAGGATACACGATGTTCTAGGAAATATTTCAGACTCTGGTGATCAGTCTTGATGCAGAAATGATTCCCTAAGAGGTAGGGTTGCCACTTTTGTACTACATGCAAAATAGCCATCATTCCCTTCTCATATGTAGAGGAAGCTAAATTCTTACCGGAAAGGGCTTTGCTGGTGAACGCAATGGGTTGTTCATCTTGAAGGAGAATAGCATTAATTCCATTGCTGAAAGCATCACTCTCAATAGTGAAGGGCTTGGAAAAATCGGGCATAGCTAGAACAGGTGTAGTACACATAGCTTGTTTCAGCTTGTCAAATGCACACTCAGTAACATGTGTCCATGTAAAAGCATCTTTTTTCAACAAAGCAGTTAATGGAGCTGCAATATTCCCATAATACTTGACAAACTTGCGGTAGTAGGCAGTCAACCCCAAAAAACCATGAAGGCTCTTGAGTGTCTTAGGAGGCAGCCAATTGTTCATGGCAGCGATTTTGGCAGGATCCACATGATCCCCTTGTGCTGAGATAATGTGCCCGACATACTCAACTTTCTTTTGGAAAAAAACACATTTAGACTTTTTGGCATGGAGATGATGATCAAAGAAAAGTTGCATTACAATAGCCAGATGCTGGAGGGATATCTCGGGTTGGTCGTCCTGAGATGGAGGGTTAGTAGGTGGCTCCTGAATGTCAACCGGAGCATCCATTGTATCGGGAGCTTCTTCACCAATTTCAGAGGTAGGTGGAGAATCCACATCCAAGAGATAGATCTTTTGTTGAACACATCAATGTCCCCGAGTGAATTTCTCATCATAATTATAACAAATCCCTTTTTCTCTGCGTGCCTGCATCTTTGTTTCAGACAAATGCTTGATTGGAGGTGAACGAGGAGCTGGCGAAATGGGAGATCGTTAAGAACCCATATTTCGGAAGGGAACAAAAGAGGATTTGGAGCGTTATTGAGCTGCCATCTTTTCTTCTGCCAACTTAGCCAACCCCAGGGATTCCATCATTGTGTTGGGACTGAACATTTTGACCTTAGAGCGAATTGCATCCTTTAGACCACTGATAAAACAACTCTGGTAGAAGTCATCAGGTAATCCTTCAGTGTGATTAGCTAGTTTCTCAAATTCAGTTTGATACTCTTTCACAATGCCAATTTGGCGAAGTTTAGTGAGAGCTCTTGTGAAATCATCAAAAGCACTAGGACCAAATCGTTGCAAAAGGAGCTGGCAAAAATCAGGCCATTTTGGCTCTTCATGAGCCTTGATGTACCAACGATACCATTGAAGAGTTTCCTGTTCCAAATGAAAGGAGGCAAGTGGAACTTTGTTGACATCAAAAGTATTATGAAGACTGAAATACTGTTATGCACGATAGATCCATCCAGTCGGATCAGTACCATTGAAGCAAGGAAAATCTAGCTTCGGACCGCGAAAATTGCTGGAAGAAGAGAACCCATTGTCTGATGAAGACTCGTACCGTCGTCTAGTGTTCATAGCTGAATGATCAAGATGGAGACCGAGAAATTTTTCATCCAGTTCCTGGAGTTTGGCTTGAATGGCTGCAAGTGCTTCCTCCATGGTTTTTGCTCCTGTGCGGGTGACAACCATAACCAGGAGTTTTTTTTTTCGAGGGGGAAGTGGGTAGAAAAACAAAAACAGAAACTGTTTGAATAGAGGAAAATCTGGATTTGGGAAAAAATCGAAAGGGTCATTTGGGTTTGAGTAAGTTTTGGACACTGTCGAAAGGACAAGGAAGAAAAAAATGGGGATTTTAGGAGCGGGGTGAAAGAATGAGAAAATTTGGTAGAGAGGGACAAAGAAGCAGAATGAGGAAAGGAATACGGTGGCAAAATTTGAAGGCGTTTGGGTGAAAATCGAAGGAGTTATGGCAAACCCTAAAAATAGACAAATGTGGGATTTTGGGTCTTGAGAAGTGGAATTTGGGATAGGGTCTTCAGGAATGAAATATGTAGGATGGAAGTGCAGAGGTGTCAGTGAAGTTTCAGGGAAAACAAAGTTGAAACCAAGGAGATATGGCCGAAAAACAATTTTTTTTTTATTTTTTATTTTTTATTTTTATTTTTTTTTTACAGGAAGGGATCTGCAACGGCGCGAAAGTGATCGAAAACAGTGGAATCTGCAACGGCGTGGAAGTGATCGGAAAAAAATGGATATGCAACGGCGTGGAACTGACCGACAACAGTTCTGGACAGAGGAAATCTGCGATTGTGCAACTAAAAATAGATATGGACCCCAGGTATGTGCGACTTCCTATCGGCTCAAGGGATTCACTCAGCCACCAATGCTGTCTGACGGCTTGCGCATTGGGGCAGTACCCCTCACTCCATGACTCAGGTAAAACTGATAACCGCTTGGCCATAAACGACAGCTCTTAGTTTACCTCACGGGTGGGAACTAGTCAATCAGGTATGGGTCGTTACCCTTTTCGCTGGCAGGTCCTCTCAATGGGCCAGCTACTTCGAGGTTCCTGTGGTACTCCTCACAATGAGTTTTAGGGCTTATGTTCAAGTACTTCCCACAATTAAGCAGATAGGGATTATTCCCAGATCCGAACCTGCAACAGAAGCGAAAAAAAAAAAATTTGGGCAGAAATTTCACCCAACGAGCCCAAGAAAGTGCTCTGATACCAGATGTGAGGACCTTGCAGCAAATAATTAATCAAAATACACGATATAGAAGCAGAACTCAAAGTCACTTTTATATTAATCATAGGCCACTTCGAGGGGGCAACCTCCTTTGAGCAAGCTCAATACAAAATAACTTCACGGTGCCTTCATTGGCCTCAACACACACTCATATACTAAAAATAGGTGTCAATACTATGGGTCAAAACCATGGGCCAATATAAACTATGGATTAACAAATACTACAGGAGGCTTACAAAGCATATGCGCCCAACAACAATAACACAAAATATGGATCAACAATTACTATGGGACGACTTACAAAGCATATGCGTCCAACAACAATATACTAACACGGTAAAGAGAAGGATTCACATGGGTTCCTGACATATGTTTTCCTGTAAGTCATTTCATTTCTACAAGCAAGTAGTTCATTTTTCTGTAGGTAATACTCTGTTGTTTATAACATATAATTTCTTGCATTTTTATGCAATTTATGCCTTCAAAATTCATACGGTCGGTAGGTCATCCCTTCTTTTATACTATTTTCTAGCCTTGTGTTCGCACCTTAATGCAGATTGTTTTTTAGCCTTATGTTTGCACCTTAATGTAGATTGTCATTCAGCCTTTAATTCACACTTAAACATAATTTTAATTCATTTTCAGTATTTTCAGTATTTGTTTTTTGCATAAATAGTTAGTTAAGGTAGAGGTTTATTTTCCAGCATTCCACCGTGTTCTATAGCTAGTTGGGATTCAAATCCACCTCTAACAATTAATATTTAGTTCTATATTAATACATAGATTAATTATTTCAGTTTTAGTGATGATAAAATCCATTTATATTCAACATATATTTTACTGTTTAAGTGAAAAATAGTTCTCGTTTGAATAGAAACAACATAGTTTTATTTTTGTTTATGACTTAGATAGTTTATGGGTTACTTTCATTTGTTTTCATGCCTAAAAACTATATGATCTTAAGCTTGTTTAAAATGTTGTCATATAATTTGTTGAATATTAGTTTGTCTTATTTCTAAAATAGCTTCAACATTCCATTTTCAGTTTTCATTTGAGTCCATAATCAGTCTTTCATTTTCAATTACACATCATTTTAATGTCTTAGTATTTTGCTTTGTTAGTTTCATTTCTTCAAGTTATTTCATTTCAGTAAATGTAAAAGATTAGAACTCAGCTTCAAATTCAAGATTAATAGGTTCATTTAGATTTTAAAATGCATTGGTTTTTAGTATTTTAAAGTTTGATGATAAAAGTTCACATAACCTAGTTTAGTGTAGGTTTACTTTTCAAGTTGTAAATCAGTTGCATGATCTTTTTATGATTGGTTAAGATTTCTTAGTTTATGGTATAGTTTGCTCATGAGGTAGAGTAGAAGTATTTTTTTTTTCTGTTGTAGGTTTGCTTATAGATTGATAATATTTCCAGTTATTGTTTTGTGCTTACTTTTAGATTTGACTATAAAGCTCCAAGTTTAGTTTGCTTTCATTAGTTTACTGTTTTTCAACGCATTTATTTATGCGTGGTGTTTATAATAATATTTTTTTTGCTTTCTACGAATTTGTAATTAAATATTTCATTGCTTTCCATAAATTAGTTGCACTCACATTCTTACATAGGCATTTACTTTTGCATACATGGAATAGTCTCCAATTTATAACATAGATCAGATTATAATTTGTTTCAAGTAGTCAGTTTTTCCCTCATTATTTAAATCACTTTCGAACCAAGCGAATGCTTTCTAGATTAGTATCTGCAATTCTCTTCCATAGAATATATTAGCATAACATTAGACTAGTTTGAATCTCAGTTATTAATTAGTTTTCTGCCTTTATAGAATAGATTAATATAACATTAGATTACATTTGAAATTATAGTTACTTTCCATGTTCATAGTTAATTTCTTGTTTTCATAGATAAATTAAATTCTTGCATTTGAATTATGAAAGTCATACATGTAGATTAAAATCATATAGTTGCATGTTAGCGCATTTGCATCTTTAGTTAGCTTAGGTCAGTTCAAGCCTTCAATCCTGCACATATAGTGTTTGCATCTCACAAGCTCCCTTCCTGGGTTGACAATTAAGTTTGAATTAGATAGTGCATATTTTACCAAACATTTTGGCTTCGTTGCCAGGGAGGTGCTAAAGGGATTGGACTCTAGGTAGATAAGGATAGATAGGTTGCATTTACATTACATATCAAGGGAGAGGGGAAACGATAAGACGCAAAGACGACTTCACTACAGAATTTCCATAGTGTGACATCCTGACGCATCCACTTTAGTGGGTCTCCCCAAAGCCTTGTTGTTCTTTTTTCGCACAAGTGTGTTTACTTCACACAAATATTGATTTACTTCTCTTAAGTGTACTTTTTGCAAACATAGGTAGTTTACTTTCCCATAGTGAAATGAACTTTTCCTTCCACAATCGTAGATAATTTACTTTTCCATAATTTAATTTCATGTACACGTGTCTTGCAAATTTAGGTAGTTTACTTTCCTGCCATTTACTCTTATGCAAGTGTTTTATCTCTTCAGCAAGCTTAGGTGTTGCATTTAGATCTGTTACATTCGATTCATTTTTTTAAGGTGTGTTTACATTTGTCATAAGGTATTTTCTTTTCAAATATGTGATATGTTCCGTAATTGGATTCTAAAGAAATATATATATATAAACAAAATTTTGGGTGCAGTAAGAGTCCCAAACACTAATCCTTGTGTGAAGCAGGAACTACCAACCAAGGCATGGATTCAGAGGTGACCATCAGTTTAAGAGAACTCTCTCAAATACTAGTAGCAGCTGGGAATGATTCTCACTAGGTAAAAACCATGTTTACGGCAGTTGAGAGCTTATTAACCACTCTTGAAATAACAAACAAACCAAAATCCCAAGAACAACAAAAATATGTTCTTTGTGAGACTGTAAAAGAAATTGATACATTGGGGATTACATTTGAAGGAGAGAAACAAAAAATTAAAGAGTTATCAAACATGCAATCTAATAGATCTATCATATGCTCAAACAACTGCTCAACTACAAGAAGAGGATCAGTATGACATAGCGAAGGAAGGTGAGTATTAAGGATTTTATACCCAAATCATGTCACCACCATGTGATAAGAGCCTTAACTCCCATGTTTGCCCTTAATCCCAACACTTAGAGTGGAAACCTACTATGTTTGTCAATTCTACATGAAAAAACTTAGCACCGTGCTTTACCTATGGCCCATAAGCGGTACCTTGCTTGTACCACCTGTATCCTATTTTCCATAAGCAATGCCACTGCATATGGTCTTTTTTCCATAAGAGTTTCTCATCTAAACCGCTCTGTCATAAGAGAAGAAAAGTGGTACCCTAGGTAAAATGGGAAAAAGAGAAGTTTCTCAAGGCTTCTAGATCATGAACCTTGTGTCCTCCCTTATCCCTATCATTGTGGGTCAGTTAGGATCGAGATCCCCCATATTAGGATCTTAGAGCCACCTCATCCACAAATCTCTCAACTATTCCTATCCATTGAGCCTTATAAATACAATCTCATGTCCATAGTTGAGGGGGAGAACTATAGAGGTATTGTTATGTTGTTGGATTGACCACTTAGCCCAAGCAATTGGAGAGCATAGAGAGCAAAGTTGGAGCTTATGGGGATGAAGTGTTTGTTTCGTGGAGATGCTTGTTGAAACTGAGGAAATGGTTGTAATATTCTCCATACATTCTCAATGAAATGTTGATTTCCATCCCACATTACTATTGTTTTGATTTCACATGTACATGTTGTTATATTGCTTAGTCACTAACATGGATGAGTAGACAATTTTCTGGTAGCTTTGATGTGTTTGCATATTTGATCTATTTGTAGGTAGACAGGTTCACTATCGAAGCAGCATTCTAGGTGTCTACAACATTCAGGGAAGGTCTTCATCCTTTTTCATTCACTCATTTGTTCTAGATCTGAACCATTCAGACCAGAGGAACAGCTTCTGTCTGCAGAAGGTGAAATATTCCTGGTTACAAATATGGCAACTCCATAGGGGAGTAGTGCATATATCAGTTGATCTGATCTTCCTCAGTTCTTGAACTCTTGTCTGAATCTAGCCTCCATCTCCAACTCTCTTCAGTCAGATCTGCTATCTGACTCAGTGAGTTTTGGTTTGAAACTTTCAGATTTGTTCAGATCTGAATTATTTCAACTTTTTATGCTCTTTGTTACTGTCAATCCATCAATTTGTACCTTCATCTGATCAATTTCTAACTTGATCTTGCATTGTTCTTTGTGTTTTGGATCTATTCAGGGAACCGCTCTTATGTTACTAGCGAGAAGCGGTGCCATCGCCTGAACCCTGTTAGTAGTACGCGGTGCCATCGCCTGAACCCTGTTAGTAGTACGCGGTGCCACCCCTTGTGTCCCATTACCTAGAAGCAATTTTTCATCGAAACCACCTGTCAGCAGCTTCATCTGCACGGTGCCAGGTAGGCTCTGTTCCAGACTTTGTATTTTGATTTTTGTGTGTTTTTCTCTTACTTTTTGGTGAAAATGAAGTGTATTTTTGAAAAAAAATGCTCCCTCACGGCCGGAGGGGCCATGAATTGTATATTCTACAGTCTCTTTGAGTGTTATATTCCCTTTGCATTCAAAGAGAGTTCATGTTTCTTGAGATCCATGCTGAGAGATAGATTATCCTTTGAGATATTTTCTTTGCTTGAAACCTCTTTCTCTTTTTTGTAGATATTATTCATTGGAATTGGAAATATACATTTCATTTTCATGTGTAGGCTTTGGTTTGTTTTGGACTTGGAATGCATGAGTGATCCATGTTGTTTTGAGTCTTTCTTTGCTTGGGGTGATTCTTGTTTCCTTTTGCATGCTGATGTTTTTAGTGCTTGGTAGGAAAAATTGGTTCTTCATTTTATTATCTGTTTCAAAGAGAAATTTTAGTTTTCTATCTCCTTTGCTTTATTTGCAAGCATGTTAAACGATTCTTATCTTGTTTTGTGCATGATTGTTTGAAATTCTAGATCTTACTTTCATTAAGAAGAAATATCTATTTTCAGCTTTGCGTGCATTAGAGTTAGATTTGTTTGGAAACGTTAGTGAAATCATCTTTCCATTGAGTTTTTATCCATCTTTTTCAAGCATGAAAAGATAGGAAACATTTTTGGTTTATTTATGTTTGATGTTCTCTAGATATCTTTCTTATTTTCTTTTAAGAATGTTACAGGTGCATTGATATTTCACTTTTCATTTGGAAAGGTAGAATTGCATTTGCATTTGGGTGTGCATTTTTGGGAAGAAAAGTAAATCTCTCTCCCTCTCTTAGGTAGAATTTCATTGAAGAGGAAAACTTGCATTATCATATAGATCAATGTGCATCTTCTTTAATTTAAAATTTTCACTCCATGCTTCCACGTAAACGCACAAGATAAAATTAACGGTAGTACTAGGTTAAAACTTTTAGAATTTTGAGCGATGAGTTAGAGACATGTTTGAGCTTCATTAAGCGTAGGAGCTATCATTACTCGTCTGCATTACATCATGGGACTCGTGCGGTTCTTCCACGTACCATCGGTATATCGAATGACCTTTCACATACCCTTGAGGTATATAGAAAGGTACTTCACGTACTCAATTGTATATAGGAAGGATCCTTGTGAACAATTATGCATTAGACAACACTACTACCGATTTGAGCTCCCACATACCTAGCATATATCGGGAGACCCTTTTAGGAATCCTCAAACCATTTGAGTTATCCTTTTGGCCTGTCCTGTGAGGTTCCTAACTCTTATCCACTCCTTTCACATGTTTGCTTGTTGCTTTTAGTTTTAGTAGTACTTGCTTGTGCATGGTAGTTAAGGGGTTGTTAGAGAGTTTAGAGATGGCATCCCAATCTAGGACTACTACGCAAGAGGTCCCTTTCCAAGGTGTACCTTTTGTATTCCCTCCAAGTGAAGGTATTGGTACTCCCTTTATTACCACTCTAAATATTCCTGGATTAACTATAGGATTACTGATATGGCTTTTTAATCTAGTAATTCCTATTACACCTAATGTCTCAAATGTCACCTCTCCTCTGGGAGAGGATCGAACTCAACCTAATCCCTCTCCTTCTTCATCAGTTTTTGTTTCACCCCTTTCTTCTTCTTCGCTTGACCAAAGCTCTATGGTTATTAGTCATGTGGATAAAAAGAAGAAGAAAGGGAAGGGTAAAAATAAGAAGGATAAGAAAGAGAAACAACAGCAACCATCTACTCTTGATGGTTCCTGTTCTAAGAGAACACTTGGAAAACCCAAGTTCCATTTTAAGCTTTGCAAGGGGGACCACCTTCTTAAGGAGCGTCCCAGTCTCTCCCGTGCACAAGAAGAGTGGTCTAAAAGGTCCAAACCATTCATGTCATCAACCTCTGTTCATCATGTTAACGATAATCCTTCAACCAATGACCCATTACTTAAGAGTCGAAAGGGTAAAGTCAGAAATCCTTGCTTGCTTTGTAAGGACATGCACTTTAGTTACCTTTGTCCTCTCATGGATGAAGCTTCTAAGTTGTTGGAAGATATTATTGTTTATCGTCAATGGCTTCCAATAGGTTATCATAAGTTTTCTCTTGAACCCCCACTGGTTTATCAAGTGGTCAATTCGATTTCACCCTTGGTCGATCCCACTCTTCCATTGAAGAGTGAAGTGGAAGTGGTAAATCCAAGTCCATCCTTGGTTGATCCCACTCTTCCTTTGGAGAGTGAAGTTAAATTGGTCGAGTCAACATCATCTCCACTCGATCCCACTCTTTCATCAGAGAGTGTTAAGAATGAAGTTGTCTGTTTGACCAAATCTTTGTCTTGTTCTTCTCTTCCAGTAGAGAATGAACTGAAACCTGCTAAAGTTTTTATGCTTCGTTCTGATTGTTCTCGACAAGAGGAAATTTTGTCTGTTTCGACAGAACCTTCTCCGAGTAGTGAGGTTATTTTTTTTTACAGAAGTAACCTAACAGAGTCTTGCCTTCATTTGAGTGTTCCTTTCCAAATAGTTGTGAATGTTACTGCTAGATGAATACTTCATACTATTGTTGATGAAGGGGCTTCTGTTAGTATTCTATCCTCAACTTCTTGGAAAGCTTTAGGTTTTCCTCAGATTGTGCCAGCCACCGATCAGATACTGGCTTTTAATCGAAGACCTATTGTACCTTTAGGGAACCTTCCTTATTTACCTATTACATTAGGAGGGAAAATTGTTTGCATTGATGTTATGGTGGTCCAAGGTCCTTTAGATTTCAATCTGATCCTTGGACGTGATTATGTTTATGCCATGAAAGCTGTTGTGTCCACACTCTTTAGAGTTATGCATTTTGCCAATGATGAGAATATTGTGACCATTTATCAACTTTATTTTGTTAGCTTCTTCCCATCATAGGTAAAATGGGAGACATGGCTCTAGTATATGGGCATCATAATGGAGCCAAGTCGCTATCTTTTATGTAATGGAGGAAACTGACCAACCTCTGGATATCATGTTCAATAGGAGCAGGTTCGCAAGTAAAGTTCACATTCTGTGTCAAGCTCGTTAAAAAATGAAACAGATGCCTTTGAGCAAAGTTCCCATTCTATGTCAAGATCGTTAAAAAATGAAATGGATCTCCTCAAGCATAGTTTACCTTTTGGTTTCAAGCTTGCACAAAAATGAAATCATTCCTAAGCATAGTTAATTTTCTATGTCAAGCTCGTTAAAAAATGAAATAGATTTCCTTAAGCATAGTTTACCTTTTGGTTTCAAGCTTGCATAAAAACGAAACCATGTTCCAAGCATAGTTATCTTTTGTTTCAAGCTTGTGTAAAAATGAAATAGATCCCCTTCCCTTCATTCAAGTCTTCCTTTTAGTGTTATAACTTGAACCTTCTTTTCACCTGCTTGATTCTTGTTCTTCCTACCCCCCTGGAAAACATTTTCACATAAGTAACCAGGCTTTTAGGTTGCGTATGGAAGAAGAATCGTCAAATGAAACGAAGCTTGTGGGCATGTCGATCCACTAGCAACCATGCTAGGGGTAAGCTTCGCTAGCAATCATGCTGGGGTCAAGCTTCCAACCTCTGTATATCATGCTAATGGGATTTTTTCAAGCATAGTTTACCCATTGGTTTCAAGCTTGCATAAAAATCAAACCAATCTTCGAGCATTCCTTCAACCAATCTTCGAGCTCGTTAAAAACAGTAAGAAGGTGTTGAGCTTACTTTTCATTTTTCGTGCTCTGGTTAAAACATTAAATTTGGTTTGAGCTTAGTTTATTACTTTTTCGTGCTCTGGATTCAAATATCAAAAAGTCTAATAGAGTCTTTTTTAAACTCTTTTTGGACTCTTAAAATGTGAAAAGATAGTCGAGTACTTGTCTTCTTCATAATCGTAAAAGCATTTGAAGAGTTGTCTCTCCGACGGTAGGTTATCTCTTTTTCGGTTCGGATAGACTATTTACGAAAAAAGAACACTCCAGCCAATCATGACTAGAAGAGTTCTCTAAGGTATAATTTTATACTTTTTTAGGCCTAAGAGACTAAATCATACGAAAAAGGACCCTTTGGAGTCTTCTTCCGTGGTTGTTCAGACTCTCTAAACATGAATGATACCAAGTTTTCTTTCATTGGACTTGTTAAATTAAACATTGAGAGACCCGTTTTTGGGAACGAACCCCTCCTCTCTCAGGTTTGTAAAACATATGAGTTTCGACTTGTCTTCGAATGAGTTATACCGATTATTTGTTACTCTCTTTGAACTCGTAAAACTGAAAAGAGGCACTCATTAATCATGATGGGGGAAATGGGAAGGGAATCATTTTGCAAATAAATGGTAGTATTTTGTTGTTACCTTTGAACATGGCACGTGTCTACATATCATTTCAGTCAATTGGGTATTCAGCTAATCTCTGTGACGATCCACTTTCATGAGTCATGTCATTCCTTTGAGTCTTTCAAAAGAATGCATTGTCCACTGTCTCATTGTGTGTTTTTCCTGTTTAGTCATGCTACCAAGTCTTTGGTCGTGCCGCCCAATGTTCAAAGGGAAGTTGAAGAATTTTTTACCTCTGCAGTCAAAACAGTTTCTGTGTTAGTGCTTTTGAGTTAGTCCTATGGTTACTACATTCACATCATTCCAGAACTATGTTCTGTGTTTCGTGTCATCGATGTGGGACTCATCATGGCCCTCCTTCAATGAGACTATTCCCGTCGACATCAGCTCATCATCCGAGAAATAGTCTTAGAAACAAAACTTAGTACCTTGAGATCTGTATGCCCTAATGAAAAATTCTCTCACTCTCGACATAGGTTCACATCATTGACCTTTGATCGATAGAATCGACTGGGTGTTCGACATTAGGACATCTATTCACACTCAGTAGATTGTACTAGGGTGCCTTGGGAATCATTGACATCAATGGTGATCTCCCTCGTACTTGTTAACGGTTCACATCATTGGCCGATAATCAAGTGGTTTCTACCATGTTCATCTTTAGATCATTGTAATCACATGGATAGAATCATACTTTGTGGAAGACGAGACGAAGACCCTGGGTATTTGTTTAGCACTCATTTCTTTCCCCAGGTTTTTATGGAGTTTTGTATATCTAGCATGGATCCACATTTGTATGGTCGTGGCTATGCTCAAATTTTATTTTGTATGACATAGATCTACGCTGTATGATTGGTAGCTATGTCCAAGTTTGAGTCCTCTATCACATGGATCTATGCTATATTCTAGTAGCCATGCTTGTTTATTCCTCCCATGGATCTTCCTTGTATTGGTCTGCAACCATGAGTTGGTCAAATGTGTCTATGAGTCAAAAATATTGATGTACTAAAGATAACTACTTGATGAAATGCTCTGATCGAGCTGACATTTTCACCTTGAAGTGACAACTTGTTCTCTCAAATCTCTCATTTATCATATCCCTCTAAGTCTCATGCTTTGGGGGGCATTCTATTATACCCAAATCCTGTCACCACCATGTGATAAAACCCTTAACTCCCATGTTTTCCCTTAATCCCAGCACTTAGAGTGGAAACCTGCTTTGTTTGTCAATTCTACATGAAAAAAATCAACACCACGCTTTACCTGTGACCCATGAGCGGTACCTTGCTCGCACTGCCTCTATCCTATTTTCCATAAGTGGTGCCACCGCATATGGTCTTTTTTCCATAAGCGTTTCTCATCTAAATCGCTATGTCATAAGAGAAGAAAAGTAGTACCCTGGGTAAAATGGAAAAAAGAGAAGTTTCTTGAGGCTTTTAGATCATGAGCCTCGTGTCCTCCCTTATCCCTATCATTGTGGGTCAGTTGGGATCGAGATCCCCCATCTTAGGATCTTAGAGCCACCTCATCCACAAATCTATCAACTATTCCTGTCCATTAAGCCTTATAAATACAAGCTCATGTCCATAGTTGAGGGGGAGAACTATAGAGGTATTGTTATGTTGTTGGATTGACCACTTAGCCCAAGCCATTAGAGAGCATACAGATAAAATTATGAGCTTATGGGGATGAAGTGTTTGTTTCATGGAGATGCTTGTCGACACTAAGGAAACGATTGTAAGCTTCTCCATACATTCTTATTGCAAAGTTGATTTTCGTCCCACATTACTATTGTTTTGATTTCACAGGTACATGTTATTAGATTCTTTAGTCACTAACATGGATGAGTAGATGATTTTCTGGTAGCTTTGATGTGTTTGCATGTTTGATCTGTTTGTAGGTACACATGTTCACTATCGAAGTAGCATTCCAGGTGTCTACGACATTCAGGGAAGGTCTTCATCCTTTGTCGTTCACTCATGTGTTCTGGATCTGAACCATTCAGACCACAGGAACAGCTTCTGTCCACCGAAGGTGAAATATTCTTGGTTACAAAGGATACATCGAAAGATGGTTTCAGGAGGTAACTTGACCGTAATACCATTCCTTCATTCAACACCTATTGATACAAACAAAATTAAGTTGGTTGAACTTCCACATTCAGGCAATCACTGCAACAATATTTTCATATGTGGATAAAGGTACAATTCTCATTTTGCTTCGCACTTGGTTTCATTGGAAAAGCTCATATACTTGAATAAACATGTTTTCTTTGTTCTTAGGTAGGGAAATATGTATATAAATAAAATGTTTCATTCTTAGTTTAGGGAATGATGCAACTTCTTTTTTTTGTTTTATTTTAAAAGAACTAAGAAGAAGATCATGGTAATGGCTAAACCAAAACAATTTTACATAATTATTCATTTTCATACATACTATACCAGTTACTTAAGACCAACTTTAAATATCATCGGTATTTGTCATAAATTAAGGTCTATCTAAAATCTAGAGGTCACTCGTACATCCTAGCTTCATTATCAGGGCATGTTATTTAAGCATCTTTACTACAGGGTAGCATAAAGGTGAATGAAATTCCTAGTTTATGGGGAACACTACTATAAATCTATATGAAAGAGGCGAGATTTGGAGCTAGAGACACCTTTAACTCATTATCTTATGGCTCCATCCATTTTACACTAAATCCATCAATCGTATGTATATTTGATTTAGTAGATTCCTCTTGCATCCTTTATTTTTCCATGATAATAATAAAAAAAAAGACTAGCTATCCTCCAATCCAAATACCATCCCACTCTGTATCATGGTTTTCAGAGCTGCTCCCCCACCACTCCTTCATAGGAAAAATTGTTTGTTGAATATCTATAGGGACTGGAAACATTGGGACAAGAGCCTCTGATAGAAAACAAGTTTAAGAGGTTAACCCACCGGGGTACTGAACAGGGTTGCTGGCAGCGCGTATTAGCCTATGGTATGACCAGGTAAACCTGATGGGTTACTAAACAGGGACGACTAAAAGAGGGGAATCTGCCTTGGAAGGATAGCTTGTTAAAAAGAGAGAGAAAAAGTCTAAAAAAAGAGAGAAAAAAATATATATGAAAATGACTCTGTGATAATAAAGGTTGTTGTTGGTCTACTGGAGGAAGGTATGCATGGTTGATCTAAAATTAACTCCATCAATTTGTCATTTGATAATGTTTGTAAGTCGCACTTAATACCCTGTTGTCTAAATTCATATCATACCTAGGATGTCACTATCCTAGAAGTGGGACCCATAAACTTAGGAGTCTAGTGAACTCTAAATGCAAACTCTGTTCATAATTACTTGAATAATGATAAACCTATGAGAAGTAGCAGGGATGACTGGTTTCCTATAGGATTTATAGACTATCTATACCCTCATGTTTTTTTTTTTGATCCAGTTTTAATTCATTTAGGACACGAGGACGTGCCATGCCTTCGGTCTGGGGGAGGGGGTCTCAATTAATTTATATGGTATTCATAAGCATGAATTATTACTAGTGGAAGAATCATATGTATTAAGAAATCTTAAATAATATGAAGTTGTTTTGGTCATCTCATAACATAACTTTTTTTCTCTAAGTTCTAGTTTTCATGTAGTAATAAAAATGGCTCCGTTTTGTTGAACGATTGTCGATAAACTATTTATGATCAAGCATAGATTTTTCTTGAATAAATGAAATACCACTTCTGATTCATTCATGGCATGAGGACATGGCATACCTTTGGTCTCGAGGTATGTTGGGCCTCGAAATTGTCTTTTATAATGGTTTTATTTACATTAATTTCTAACCTATTTACCGTAATTTAATACATCTATGTTCAATAAGGTTGTCTTTTACTCTATTTTATTAATTAAAATCTCATAGATGTAAAATAAGACAAATATGTTATTTTTATGTATTAGATGTAGTATTTTACAAATAACAGACGTTCTGCACTCCATTCAGCGCCTTCTTTTGGTCCTAATTTCTCAATTAGATTTGATTACATGATTAGTTTACTAATTTGGATTACCTTTGTCCTCCAGCTCTCTCTTATTGACTTTCTGATGCTTGCACATAAAAATTGAAATTATACTTAGATAGTAAGTTTTAAACAATATTCTAAATTTTAACAAATCAAAAATATTAAACACTAAAAATGATTATTATTTTATTTAAAATACTAATCCTATTTAGAATTTGTTTAGATTTAAAAAGAAAACACTTAACTCTTTTAAATTGAATGGTTGAATTTTGTTCAAAACATTTAGCCATTCCATCTAAGTTTTGCATTTGATTTAATATAATCACTTTGGTTTTGATAAAATCCACTCAGAATCCAGATTTGTGAACAAATCTTAGTTACTAGCCTTCTGAATGTTCATCCAGACACCCATGCGGACCACGTGTTTTTAACATACAATTGAGTTTCAGGCTAGATTTTCAGGAAAACAGAAGGGAAATTGAAAATTTTGGCACATGGGTTTTGTGCGGGATAGGCCCATTTCGGTCACCCAACTAGGAATTTTTGCAAAATTCATAGCCATTTGGGAGAAAATTGTGGTTCTCTGAAACAAATATTTCCAAAAAATTTGGTTGGTCATTTTCTGAATTGGTGGGTAGTTGTTACAGTAGTAAAGAACCTCTATTATTAGAAAGAGGTGGTCAACTTGATCTCCATTGTAATCATCATATAAATACCTCTTTGGTTTTGAAGAGGAAAGGGAGAAAAATGCTTTGTAAACTTTGCTTTAGTTTAATAAAATGTCTCTATTTCAGTTGTTGGTGATCATTCTTGTTTCTCTCTTAATGATTGATGACTGAGTAGCGTAGGAACGCAGCCCCTTATTGCTAAGAAGGGCCCCCCAACAACTAGAGGTTCTATTTGTGTATATTCATCAGTTTCGTTTTATGTTTGTAGCTAAGTCATTTTGTTTTTTTATATCTATTACGTTTTCATGTAAGTTATTTCATTTCTACAAGAAATTAGTTCATTTTCCTGTAGGTAATACTATGTTGTTTATAACATATAATTTTATGCATTTGTATGCAATTTATTCCTTCAAAATTCATATGGTCGGCCAGTCATCCCTCTGTTTAGACTGTTTTTCAACCTTCTATTCGCACCTTAATGCAGATTGCTGTTCATCCTTTAATTCGTACTTGGACGGAATTTTAATTCATTTTCAAAATTTTCAGTATTTTGTTTTTGCATAAATAGTTAGTTAAGGTAGAGGTTAATTTTTCAGCATTCCACCGTGTTATGTAGATAGTTGGGATTCGAATCCACCTTTAACAATTCATATTTAGTTCTATATTAACACATAGATTGATTATTTTAGTTTTAATGATGATACAATTCATTTATATTGAACATATATTTTACTGTTTAAGTGAAAAATAGTTTTGGTTTGAATAGAAACAACATAGTTTAATTTTTGTTTATGACTTAGATAGTTTATGAGTTACTTTCATTTGTTTTCATGCCTAAAACCTATATTAGCTTAAGATTGTTTAAAATGTTGCCATATAATTTGTTGAATATTAGTTTGTCTCATTTCTGAAATAGGTTCAACATTCCATTTTCAGTTTTCATTTGAGTCCATAATCAGTCTTTCATTTTCAATTACACATCATTTTATTGTCTTGGGCTTTTTCTTTGTTAGTTTAATTTCTTCAAGTTATTTCATTTCAGTAGATGTAAAAGATTAGAACTCAGCTTCAAATTCAAGATTAATAAGTTCATTTAGATTTTAAAATGCATTGGTTTTCAGTATTTTAAAGTTTGATGATAAAAGTTCACATAACCTAGTTTAGTGTAGGTTTAATTTTCAAGTTGTAAATCAGTTGCATGATGTTTTTATGATTGGTTAAGATTTCTTAGTTTATGTTATAGTTTGCTAAAGAGGTAGAGTAGAAATATTTTGTTTTTCTATTGTAGGTTTGCTTACAAATTGAATACATTTCCAATTATTGTTTTGTACTTAGTTTTAGATTTGACTATAAAGCTCCAAGTTTAGTTTGCTTTGATTAGTTTACTATTTTGCAACGCATTTATTTATGCTTGGTCTTTAGAATAATATTTTCTTCGCTTTTTACGAATCTACAGTTACATGTTTTGCTTTCTACGAATTTGCAATTAAATAGTTCATGGCTTTCCATAAATCAATTGCACTTGCATTCTTAGATAGGCATTTACTTCTGCATACATGGAATAGTCTCCAATTTATAACATAGATTAGATAATTTGCTGCAAGTAGTTAGTTTTGCTCTCATTAGTTAAATAACTTTCAGACCAAGTGACTACTTTCTATATTAGTATCTGCAATTCCATTCCATAGAATAGATTAGCATAACAATAGACTAGTTTGAATCTCGGTTATTAATCAGTTTCCTTCCTTTATAGAATAGATTAATATAACATTAGATTAGATTTGAAATTATAGTTAGTTTCCAAGTTCTTAGTTAATTCCCTATTTTCATATATAGATTAAATTATTTCATTTGGTTCTAGATCAATGGTAGAATTTCTGCTAATGCGATGGATAAGCGCCAAGGGTGGTGAATATGGCGTTATGTAAGGGGGGAGGAATTGACAGTGGTTTCAAGCAGTGGTACACAGCAAGGTGGGATAGGGGCGGTGGCCTGGTCTAAATATAGGAAGCTTTGTTCCTAGGATGGATGATCCCATGGATGGGGGGAATCTGACCCCTGTTCAAAGCATGGATATGGAAGTGGAGAAGGACAAGGGGAAAATGACAATATCTGATTCCCAATTAGGGAAGTCAAGAGAAGTGTTGGAGGAGCTAGTCAGTAAGCCAACTAAGTCGATAAGCTGGCTAAGTCGATTAGCTGACTAAGTCTATCAGCCGACTAATTAGAGATTAGGTCGACCACATAAGGTCGTGTCAGTTAGTCGAACCGATAGGTAGTTATTTGTAACTGTTTGCAACTCATATATATTAGGCTATTGAGCCAGATGAGAACTTGGTTCAGTTCTGTGTATTGTATGGAATTTTTTACTATAGTATAATCTGTTATTCCTACGTCAATGTTCTTATCTCTTGTCTCTGATATGTCTGTATGCTTTTAATGTGTATTATTGGTAACCCTCTATGATCCGTGAGATTACAACATTGGTTCCATTGCCGGTAGTACATATCTGAGATGAATACAAGCAGATGATATCAGAGCAGGAAATTAAGAATTGGTGGGAGTGCAAGATATCAAATTATTTGCAAAATTACGTGTGAAGAAACAAATTAACGACTGCTCAGGAAAAAGAAATATTATTTACTGAAACCCATGAGAAGTTCATAGAATTGGTACCCCAAATTTTGAAGAAACTTCTGGATGAAAAATCCAGAAGCGACTAAAGAACAACAGCTGTTAGAGAAACTGATTCGAGGGGGAAAAACAAACCTATTGGAGTGGTTTGAAAAGATCACCGACAATTTCTGCGAGGAGCAAGCTATAGAAGAAATAACTTTCGTAGAAACCATTCAGAATAAATTATATAAATACCTTACTAAGCAGTTCCTGTGCTCCTTACCGACCTTGTTGTTCAATTTCCTAATAGAAAAAGGAGTGGGTCATATTGTTGAACCTCTTCCATCACTATGCGAACTTCCACAAAATACCGACTGGGCGGAGAAACAAAAGAAGTGGGAGAAATTAATTGCCAAAAGGGAGTGGTAATATTTCCTAAGCAAGTAAACAAAATTATCTGAGCTTTCTAAAGTGTCAGGTAGGCAATGGGGGGCTAGTTGGTCGTTTGTCGGGGTAAATTAAAAGGGATTTTAGTCGACTAAAAAGAGATACCATCACCAGCAATGAAAAGTCAACCTAAAAAGGAAATCAAACAGACAGTGATACACAAAGGTATGACGGGTTTATAGAAGATAGAGAGGGAGAAGAGGCTAAAAATGAGGGAAGAAAGAAGAGAAAGAGCTATAGCACTGCAAAGAGGAAAGAGTACTAGGGTGACAGACCTAGAAAGAAATCCGCTAGAGTCGGGTCATGATTGACAGGAAGAAGGCATCGATGAAGAAGCGTCACCCATGGAAGAAGATTTGTGGATAGAGCAGTGAGAAGCTCTCCAAATAGAGTTCCCCAAGAGATAATACCTTTGTCTCCAACAAATCCGAGTACTAGAATACAAGCCATTGTCGAAGAGGACCTAAGACTAAGAGCTGGTGATTTTGGTATATGGAGCCAACTAGATGACAAAGTAAATGATGATAATCATCTAGTGATCCGTTAACCAGAGGAAGGAAACTGGGTCATGCTTTAGGAGTAACCCTCCAACCGAATTATACACTTAATTTACTTGACCCATGAAGGATCACCTCCCTTACCAAATACAGCTTTAGAGAATACAGAAAGCTCTGACCTGCAGACAAATAATTGCAGTTGGACATCGACAGGAGAAGTCAACCCCGATCGACTGATTGTCAAAGAAGAAATGACAAACAAAACAAGATAATAAAACAAGAGTTTCGTCGACAACAACTCTACACAAAAAGACAAACAAAACATCCCACTACCCCCACCACTGCCACCTCTTGAAGAATATAGTGACAGTGAATTTGAAATGGGTCATGGATCAACGCATATCCCTCTATATGAGGGTGAGAAATATCCCAGATGACATTGGTTCATCTACGAGTTGACATGGGAGGCAAATTGGGTCACGGTAGAAGATAGACAGATGGTGTAGTTTGCTATTTTCTTGAGGAAAAGAGCTCTAACATGGTATATGACATTTACTGAGAGAACCCCTCACGCATCCAAGGTAGAAATTAAAGCACAATTTTTATTGTTCTTTAAAACTCTAGATGCTAAACATCTGGCAGCTAAAATGTTAAAGACAACCTCACAAAAGCCAGCAGAATCCATCCGAGAGTACGACAAACGCTGGAAATACCTTCTCAGGCAACTCGATTATGTAATTGATGAACGTTGTTAATTCAGTGGTTTCTTGCAGGTCTTTCATAGAAAATTTGGTGGCATATAAGCCTGGAGACATTCAAGACATATGAAGATGCGCTTGCTAAAGCCTTACAAGTGGAGATGGATGAAGACTTCCCAACATATCCCACGGATACTAGACTGGAAGAGCAGCTCGAAATCATGCAGAAATCACTGAAGGAGCTAAAACTTAAGAGTCAGGATGTATGGTGTACAAAATGCTCAACGGCCGGACATTCAAAAGATAATTGTCAACAAGAAATCAATAGTAAGGATGTTCAATTTGTGCAAACAAAGTGTTTTTGCGACATTTTCCAAGAACAAGGAGAACACACTACAAAAGATTGCCCGTTTAACATGAAGAATGGTAAAGCATCTTAGTCTGCAATCTGTGAATTTAAAATTCATACCATGGCTGACTACCACCTAAACCTAAAAAATTGACAAAATTACCAAGCAGTCTACCAGACGAATGCAGTTGCACAGAACAATGAGAACAATCAATGAAGCAATGCTCAAAATGAACAGAATAATCAAAGGTATGATGTTTGTAGATATGAGCGTCATTTCGACAATCAACATGGATGATATGGAGGTCGAGGTCGATTCTCTGGGAATCATGACAACCTATCACGTCAGCCCATTCGATGTTTCACGTGCTACAAAGAAGTTCACCGATATGCAGACTATCCATACAAGGATAGAACTGACATAAAATTCTATACTAGTTGTGGAGTAGGGGATCACTCATTAGAGGATTTCTCTACTATGCTTGATAAAATTAATAAGAAAAAAAATTTTAATGTCTTGTCACACATTAGAAAAAATTATATTATCAATAGAAATAATTTGCATATAGTAACCCGACAAGGGACAAAAATTGGGAACGATAATCCACGTATAAGAAAAATAAAAGAAAAAAATGATTACCCTGACCTAGTTAAACAAAAACAACTGTATAAAGACGCAATGAATATATTTAAAGAATTTGCTCGACAGGAAGAAGCTGAAGATAATCGACAAAGTACAATTAAAGAATTAATACACTTAGTACAAGATGATAAAATGGTATCCCAATTCATCGACTTACTGTATAAAATAAAATACAATAACACAGAAAAAAGAACAAAAAATATCTGTAGCCTAAACCAAAAGGACAAATGATGCCATCCCACTTGTCGACCTAGAGATTGAAAGATACCATGTCCGACAAGTTGTGATCATCTTCGGATCACAAGTAAACATTATGACTCGAGACACTTGGGAACAATTGGGTAGACCTCGACTATACAAGTCAGGAATATACCTGAAATTAGTCGACCAAGGTCTAATTGAACCTATCGGAGTTTGGAGAGATGTAGACACGACCATAAAAGGAATATTGACCAAAGTCGACTTTGAAATTATTGACCCTAAGGAAGGATCCAGTTCTTTCCCAGTGTTAGTAGGTAGACCTTGGGGAAGAAAAATGAAAGCATCGATATCCTTAGACAAGGAAAGAATAAAACTAAAATGGAATGGAGAAAAATTCATAGTAATTATCCATCCATCCCAAGGAGAACCTTGGATAGAACCTATTGATGAAGAATTTGACATCCGACAACTATATCAGATACAAAACAATGAGGACTACACAGATCCCAACGTCTATGGTGAACTGCACTTAGGGAATCAAGATTCAGTAGGTTACAACTCAGATGTAGAATTATATGATTGGGAAGTCGAGAACTATGAAACACAAGTAGGATGATGCTGGACCATTCAAAAAGTACAGAAGAAATTAGTCCAACAATGCTTCATGGTGTCCATCATCCCAAAAATATTTGAAAAGAAAACTAGGGAATATCCTACCCTAAAACCAACAAATGTAAATATCACACAAATCCCAAGATACAAAGAAAGAGAATCACCAGCTATGCACATAGAACAAGTATCCAGGAACATTGGTGAATATGGACAACTACAAAGCTTAGTGGAAACCTTCACAGGACAAGCTGCTAGATGGTGGGATACCCATCAATCAACACTGCAGACATGGACAACAGCCTCGACTTACTTTATAGAAATATTTGGAGGAAAAAGGTGAACCAATCAAGCCCAAATACCTATATTCATCCAAGGACAGGATCCAGAAGACCACGTAAGACCATGTGAAAAAGAATGGAAAAGACTTGGGTATAAGAATGAACGTACATGGCCACACCTGTTTCCATCAACACTATCTGAATTACCAAACAAATGGTACAAAATGGAAGAAGCTCGGGGTGAAACATTCCTATGGCATGAACTTAGAGAGAATTTTATCAAAGACTTCAGCTTTACACCACAATATGAAAAATTAGTCGAAACTGCAAAACAAATTAAGGCATTTGTAGGACCGACCAACAATAAACTGCAATAATATACAAACCAGGAAAATACCACAATCAACAAGACTACAGATGGAAAATGAAAATCTGGAAGGGAAAAGCTTTAGATGGAAATCAAACCATTTCAAAACGACAAAAACAATTCGCACAGTGCTCAAAGTCGAGACAGTCGAAGACACTGACCGAATGACTGCAACAGACTTCCCTGCTACATTTTCACAATTTAAAGAAGGGATCCAACCAATCAATGAAGACAAAGCACCAGAATGGTTAGATGCTAAAGTGAAAACTAAAGAAGTCGACATATCAAATGATGATCGACCAAAAATAGAAAAAATCAGAGACTACTGGAGTGAAGAGTAAACAATAGAAATAGTAAACCTACTAAAATAATTCCAGGATGTATTTGCTAGATATTATAAGGATCTCAAAGGCCTAGTACATGAAATGGGTGAAATGAAGATTGACATTAAACCTGATGTCCGACCCATAAATAAAAGACCATATAAACTAGCTCATAAATACAAAGAGATAGTCAAGAAAGAGATTGATAATATGCTTGCAACGTGAATTATCTACCCTATTGACCAATCAAAATGGGAAATTCCAATGGTTTTTCAACAAAAGAAACATGATCCAACCAAGCTAAGGATTTGTGTCAACTTCAGAGACCTTAATAAGGTTACATTAACAGACCCATTTCCAACTCCTTATGCAGATGAAATCTTAAACGAGGTCGTAGGACATGAATGCTACTCATTTATGGATGGATTTTCAGGTTATAACCAAGTACGAATAGCCAAAGAAGACCATAAAAAGACAACATTTGTATGTGAATTTGGCTCATTTTCTTACAGAGTTATGCCTTTTGGATTAAAAAACACACCTACAGTATTTTCAAGAATTGTGGTCAAAAAATTTCAAGAATACATTTACAAAATGATGGCAGTATATTTCAACGACTGGAAAATATACTCTATGTTGAAAGATCACTGCAAATGGCTAAGGCTCATGTTGGAACGATGCCGACAAATCCAGTTATCTTGGAACATCAAGAAGTGCATATTTCTGACCTCCATAGGGATACTATGAGGACACATTGTCTGCAAAGAAGGAATTAAGGTTGACTTTGCAAAGATAAAAATTATCCTCGACTTAAAACCACTGGTGAATCCAAAAAAAGTCAAGGTAATACTAGGTCATACAGGATATTATAGGAAATTCATAAGATACTATTCAGATATGACCTATCCACTGGAAGAACTGCTAAGAGAAGATCAGGAATTCGACTAGATAGATGAATGCAACATATCATTCGAAGCACTAGAAAGGAAGCTAGTCGAAGCACCCATTCTAATATTTCCAAACTGGTCAACCAAATTCCATGTACACGTCGACGCATCAGGCCAGGAAATAGGAGCAATCCTAACTCAACCAGGGGATGATAGAATGGACTACCCTATAGTTTATAGTAGCATAAAATTAAATAAAGTAGAAATAAACTACTCGACAACAGAGAGAGAAGCATTAGGAATGGTCTTTTCACTACAGAAGTATCGACATTACCTACTAGCGAACCCGTTTATCTTTTATACCAACCACCAAACAGTAAAATACCTTGTTAATAAACCCTTACACCATGGGAGGATTTGTTGATGTCTACTTCTATTCCAAGAATTTGAATTTGAAGTCATTGTTAGACCAGGAAAGTTAAATGTTGGACTTGACCACTTATCATGAATCGACACAGGAGAGGAACTGACAGCAGTTGAAGAGGACCTACCAGATACACATTTATTTCAAATAGAAGCAGTTTCGGCAGAATTAGAAGAAATAGCTCAGTTCTTAGAAGATGGGAAAGCACCAGAAGGCATGAGTACGAAGAAGAAACAAATATTAGCCACGAAAGCTGCACCATATAGACTCATAATGGATTCTTATATAAAATGGGCCTGGATGACATCCTTAGAAGATGTGTACTAGAACATGAAAGAAATAATATTATGTATGAAGCACATTATGGATCAGCGGGAGGACATTTTCAAGCGGACACAACTGCCAATAAAATCCAACGGTCAAGTTTATGGTGGCTGACACTTCACAAAGATTGTGAAGAGTTTGTGAGCCAATGTGACAAATGTCAACAACTGGGTCGACCTTTGCCTAGTACAGAAATGCCCTTAATATCAGTAAACCCAAGTTTGACATTTGAAATTTGGGCCATCGACTTCATAGGACCATTTCCCATACCAGCAAAAAGAACAGGTGAAAGGTACATAATAACTGTAGTAGAGTATGTAACCAAGTGGGTAGAAGCAGAACCAGTTGACACATGTTCTAGTGAGATAGCCACTAAATTTATCTATGAAAATATCATTACCAAGTTTGGATGTCCAATAACCCTAATTACCAACTAAGGGTCACACTTTATTAATAAAACTATTAAAACACTAACAGATCAGTTCCAAATTGACCAGCGACATAGTACAGCTTATCACCCTTAGTCGAATGGAGCAATTGAGGCATTCAACAAAACATTAACAAAAGGTCTAACAAAAATCTGTAACACTGATAAAGATGACTGGGACAAAAAGATACCTATAGTACTATGGGCATATAGAACAAAATACAAATGTCGACTGACCAAACACCGTTTCGACTAGTCTATGGAAAAGAAGTAGTTGTTCCACTACATTTTTTACAATAAACACCTATTATAGCAGAAATATTACATGTCGATGTCGAACAAGGAAGGAAGGACTGACTAATGCAATTAAGAAATCTTGAAGAGCATCGACTGATCGCTTTACAACACCAAGAAATTCAAAAACAACAGCAAAATGCATGGCATGACCATAATATCAAAAACAAAAACTTGTCGGTAGGGGACCTTGCCTTACTATACAACAGTCAAGTAAAAGGGAAACCCAAAAAGCTACATACAGAATGGATGGGACCCTACATTTTCGAAGAGATTCATGCCAACGGATTAGTCTAAATAAGGAAGTTACAAGGCATAGTATTTTTGAAACTTGTTAATGGTGCTAGAATAAAGAGGTACAAAAATTAAAACAAGTTAAAAAAAAAACATATAACGACCATAACGGTTAAAAAAAAATATAAAATGAACAAAACAGAACCAAAACCCATAAACCAGGATGATAGGAAATCAACGCTTCAACAGCCAACATCATAGGCATCGACATACCATCGTCGACCACTTACATGATCGACATCGACCAATGACCCTAAAAGTCACATCACGCCTTCTTGACTACGAGCACCAAAATCAAATCACCATTAACGCAAACTCAAGTGCTGGGACTGGACCATCACTTCTGTCATTAATACACCCATCGACAAAAACATCAAATGCGTCACCTATAAATACTAGACCGAAAGAGGATCATTTACAATATTTTGAACATAGAGAGAAACTTAGCAAACAAAAAAATGAGAACCAAGAATCCCGAAGTAAAGTCAAACAGAAAACCGATAAAATGGCACCAAAACAAACCAGAGCTGCAGCCAAGACTAAAGAACTACAAACTGCTGAGACCCCATTAATGAGGAGGATAAGAAACATAAAGAACACCAAGGTTCAAGAAACCTCATGTGCGAAGACATAGGCTGAGATCAAGGAATGGTCCTATGTCGACAAGAAACCAACCCAAGCTGCAGAGAAGGTAAACTTCAGTTCTATCATGAACTACATGAACACACCATTCATGGAAAGTTTTGTAGGTACAAAGGAAATGGAAGTCAAATTCATTATAAGTTGATACCACAACGACATATTCTACTTCAACAAGCTAGTCAAGATCTCTGGAGAAGTGATATACAAAATGACTGGACTGTCCAACCAAGGAGACCTAGTACCAGTCGACATAAAAGAAGGGCTGGTAGAGAGATTGACTGGAACACCATCAGGAAATAACTCCAAAGGGCTAATGATTATCCAAATACAAGCTTGAACGCCACAAATTATGGCTAAAATCATAGCAACAGGGCTTACACCCACAGGTCGAGGAAGTGACCTAAAATTGGACATGCTAGAGGTAGTGGATACCATTGTTGACACAGGAAAAGTATATAGATGGGATGAGTATGTCACCGACATGCTCAAAGGCATCTGTGAGAAATTCCAAGAGTCAGGAGGGATTGTAAGGTTCCCATCCCTTATAATATGGATAGTAATGTATTACTTGTGCCCAATCGGTGACAAGGAATTCCAAGAACCCCCAAAATTCCATATGTGGAGATTCAAACAATTTGCCTAGACTGGAACACTGAAGGAACTGGAAAACGACAAGGTCTTGTTGGAAAACTAGTTCCAACAGCTCAAATTTCAAACAACCAGATGGAGGGTTCCCTAGAACATCCGACGAAGTCTGCCCAAAACCGCGTACATACAGCTAGAACTTGACCATACTATGGTGTGGTATATGCAGGGTGCCAAGGAAAAGGCAAAGAATCTTGACTACTACCCAACAGTCGAAGAGATCTTCCATGAGCTATCTCAATAGTTTGGCACAAAACTGTCGATACCAGCAAAATCCAAGGAAGCAACCCTAGCGATAGAAGAACACTCACCAAACAAGAAAAAGAAGAAGATTATGAACTTTGGCTACACATCAACACCTTCATATCATAGAAAACCCCAGCAGAGGATACCAACCGGCTGCAAATTACAATCATACCACTGACATCCCAAAGGGAAGGCACACAGACAAAATAGCAGGTAGCCATTCCAGCTAAGAAAAGTGTCAGCCCAGTGGAACAAGAGGAGGAAGGGAACGAAATGGGAGATATTAAGTCTGACAATCCCAAATATGACATAACAAAGGAGAATATTAGAAAGCTAGCAAAGGAGATAGCAGTAGTAAGGAAGAAGGCAATTGAGACAAAAAGGAAGGGGAAGTGCAAGCTGATCCTTTTATACTCAAAGGATGAGGACGAACTGTTAGCTACAATGGTCGACATTATAAAAGATGTTGTAGCGAACAAAGTTTCGGTCGAGACAAAATTCAGAAAATATGTCGAAGCAAGAGCATGACAAGGTCGGCCAAAAAAGCCAAAAAGTACAAACACTTCGACAACCGAAAATGTGGTTGACCTAGTATCTACACCCCCACCCCCATCTCCGACCCAAATCACACAGGAAGAAATTACAAAGCTTCCTTCCATAAGCACAGTCGACATATGCAAGAATGCTATGCCGAAAACCCTGAAGGAGAGGTTCGACCAAGATAGAGACTTCCAAGCATACATTGAAAAACTAACTAAGCTGCTTACCTCTGTACAAAATATCACCACCAAAATTCCTATGTTTGAAGCTGGTGGATCAAAATAGCTTGTTCCTACACAACCCAGCCAAATACCCCAAAAATCAAGGTCTGTGGGAGTGTTAAAATCCACATTTGTGAGGAACCCTGATAAGAGAGCTCAAGTTGTTGCAAGTCAGATGTCATCCTTCATCCCAGTTGACACCCCTCAACCTCCATTAACCATTGAACCGACAAGAAATGAGGAAGAAGAGAACATCAAAGAAATAAACCAAGAAATTAACGACCTGTTCTTCGACATCTCGGAAGGTTCACCCCCTCAAATTGAGGACCTGACACATGACCACATCCCCACCACACCAATCACACCTGACCATTCACCATCACCACCACCACCCCCAACCCAGAACCTCCGACTGAACCACCTTTGACTGAACCATCTGCACCTAAACCACCTTTACCGTAGCCATCAGTACCAACAACA
Organism: Pseudotsuga menziesii; assembly: GCA_001517045.1. Lineage (NCBI taxonomy): Eukaryota > Viridiplantae > Streptophyta > Pinopsida > Pinales > Pinaceae > Pseudotsuga > Pseudotsuga menziesii. The sequence continues at coordinate 101,331 of LPNX010616031.1, forward strand.
TCTGTATCTGAGCCCTCTGCACAAAATCCACCAGATACACACCCAACTACAGAACTCATCTTGTGGACCCAACCAGAATCCCCCCTAACCATTGCAGGCTAGCAACCAGATAATCCACTGCAGGAAAAACAACCACCAAAAAATCTGACTCTTACAGGTGCACAAGTACAGCAGCAAGCAAAGCAAAAGCATAAGAGGAAGAGGGACAAAAATAAGAGGTACTATCAATCCCAAGTGGCAATGGTCCACATCATCCAACTTAGTTCAACCACTGTAGTCGACGCAAAAAATCTAAAGGATGGAGAGTTGGGACAACTCTTGGAAACCTTGGATATTGAAGAAAAAACAAGGAGCCAGAATAGACGCAAGGAGCTCGACGATAATGAAAAATAACAAGTCGAGTTCCTAATAAAATGTAGAAACCTTGTACAATCTGTGATACCAGGATCAACGGAGGTCGACACCAACAAACCACTAGAAAGAGACTATCATATTTTTGAAAGCATGGTGTCAGCATTACAGACATAGATGCAAAACACAAGAGAAGAGAAAAAAGAAGAAACATCCAAACTACTGATGCACCAACATACAACTTTCTCCAGAGCTTACAAAGTGCTTCAAGACCACATGGAGGAGTCGGTCATAATAGAAGTGGTACTACGAGATTGGCCTGCTTATTACGGGCAAGTATTCCAACATACCCGATAGACTCGACAAGAAATATAAGCACTTGAGAAGAGAGAGCACAGAAGAAGCACTTAGAAGCACAATCAAATATCAAATCATGCTTGAAACACCCAAATTACAAAAGCTCGAGAGACAAGCACACCAGTGGGTGCAACAGGCAATTCTGAGCTTGGACAAATTAGACACCATTTGTCCATAGATGAAAAGACTTTTGGAGATGATAGAAGAGAAGGACCAATTTATGTGTCCCGACATGGAAAGGATAGCAGACCTTTCCATTCAAGAGAATATGTCGACACTATCAAGCCTTACAACATTAACCATCGACGTCCAGAAAGTACTGCAAAGTTGGACAGAATTCCAACATCAGTTGGTCGTGATAACAGAAGCAATTGTGGAAGTCTTTGTATAGAAACGACCAACCATCCGACTTCACATCACATGAAAGTCAAACAAATAAATAAACTATTGTAGACATGCAGCGTATTTTTTAGTACCTCCCCTATTTCTTTGGGATGAAGAACAGTTTTGTTCGTGGGAGAGATGTTGGAGGAGCTAGTAGGTAAGCTGACTAAGTTGATAATCCGACTAAGTCGATTAGCCGACTAAGTGGATCGACCGACTAATTAGAGATTAGGTCGACCACATAAGGTTGTGTCAATTAGTCAAACCGATAGGTAGTTATTTATAACTGTTTGCAAATCATATATATTAGGCTGTTGAGCCAGATGAGAACTTGGTTAAGTTCTATGTATTGTGTGGACTCTTTTACTGTAGTATAATCTGTTATTCCTATATCAGTGTTCTTGTCTCTTGTCTCTGATATATCTGTATTCTTTTAGTGTGTATTATTGGTAACCCTCTGTGATCCGTGAGATTACAACAAGAAGGCACAAGCAGAACAGTTAAATAAATATTGGAAAAGGAAGGGAACCAAAGAATGGGGCAATGCCTGCCTGAATCGAAGACTATTTCCAAGTTACAAATAAAATTGACCAGAATTAGAGAATACATCAATTATATGAAGGAGCGATCTCTCATAGGGAATTTCATAGGGATATGGCCTTCGGAGAAGACCCTCACATGGTGGATTAATACCACATGGAAACCTCAAGGTCACTATGACCTTCAACTTTGAGCAGAAGGATTCTTCACTGCAATCTTATTTAATGAGGAGGACAAGACCAGAATATTTGAAAGTGGACCATATTTCTATAACTCAGTGGGTTTGTTCTTCAGACCATGGAAAGAAATATTTAATCTAGACAACGAGAACCTTATAATTGTATCGGTCTGGATTAGAATGTATTCCCTCGCTACAGAATACTAGTTAGAAGACATCCTAACTGATATTGGGAATCTGCTAGGGAATTTTGTAAAAGTATCAGAACATAATCAACAAAGAAGATACACTTCCTACGCTAGGATCTGTATATATCTTGATATCTCAAAAGATCTACTGGATGGTATAGATTTAACATGGGAAGATGAAGACTGTTTCCAAGCAATAGACTATGAACAACTCCCGTTCAGATGCAAGAGATGCCATGAACATGGAAATCTATTTAGAGCTTTTCCACAAAACAAGAAACCAGGGGGAATGAAGGACCAAGAAAATCAAGAAGCAGCGGGATTCACCAGGGTCCAAAAAAAGAAAAGAGCAGCCAAGAAATCCTATGGCCCTGAAACCTTCAAGAAAGTACAAACTCAAAACAGATATGAAGTTCTCCAAGAACCTCAAGAAGTAATGAATCCTGTCACTTAGATCAATAGCCAGAATCAGTCCTAGAAGCCAAGCGAAGTGGATGCATCTAAGGTTAATGCTCTGATTGATCCTCCCAAGCTATCCCAATAAAAATATCCTAACCCCAAACTCTAGATCCAAGAAGAATATCAGGAATTAAAGGAAGACAACAACAGGACTTAGGAGACAGGAGAGGAAGAAATGGAGATAGGACATTTAGATCTAGTAGTGGTAGAGATAGCTTGCTTTGAGATGGCCCCTGAGAGGATTGTTCCTCAACAAGTCACATTGTTGGAAAAAGCGATAATTAAAGCCAAAGAAATGAAGTATTTAGGGGTCTCGGTGGAATAACTAAAATACCCGGAGGGGAAGAAAAAAGAAAAGAAAAAAACCCGAGGTAGCTATAGTAATGTGCAAAGAATCCAAATGATTGGAGCCCAACTGGTGGCTTCAGGGAAGTATCCAACCATATATGTATCCCTATCCCACAAAAATAAATAGGTTTCCAATATTGATCACATCTTGGAACATTAGAGGTTGTAGAAGTACCTTTAAGACTCGTCTTCTAAGAAAAATATTGAATTGGAGAAGCCAGGAGTGGTGTTTCTGCAGGAAACAAAATGCTCAGAGACATACTTAAAAAGTATAGGGGGGGAAGCATGGAAAGGATTTGAGATAGTAGAAGTAGATGCTAATAAGGAAGTTGGAGGTATTGGCATTCTATGGAATCCAAATGAGGCCTCCCTCTACAACTTCTTATTAATTCTTGCACATGATCTAGGAACTAAGATTCAATCTCATCAAAGAGTTATTAACAATTACTCATGAATTGGAAATTTTCAGGAACCAAATAGGTTTCCTCTCTGTATATTATATAAACAATAAAGGATTACAAATTCCATGCATGAGCCATAGCTTAACTCAATGAAGAATTCGAATAAATAAAGGACAATTCGAATTCCCATGCATGAGTCTAGCTTAACTGACTCTTTGCCATGCAATACCACTCACTTAACCACTTGACAAAAAACCTTAATTGACTCACCAATCCCTAACTAAAGTTGGAGTGCAATAAATGACTTAATCTCAACTGAAGGAGATCAAACACATGTCATAGCAACCAACCATCAAGTGCTAGTACTGCATGACTCCAATAAACCTTGATGAGGTTAACTGAAGCTGAACTGACCATCAGAAGTTGGTGAAGGCGCCTAGTTCACTCCAGTTCATTAAATAATAATAAAATAATCAATAAATAATGATTAAATAATATATTTAATGCATGGAGGCGCCTTAACTGACTGTAACTGATTGGTTGAACTGAAAGTAACCCCCAGTTAGCAATTAGGTGCATGAATGTCAACCAGACCACACCTGGAGTGCTCCAGTTAGCCTCCTTGACTGTAGGAAAGGCTAAGTTAGCCTCCTTGACTGTAGGTAGGCGTGGGAGTGACTGGGATGATGGTAATTAATGCTCCTTGATGTCAATTAAACTTAGGATAGTGGTTTAACTAGGCCAATTTGACTGAAGAGTGTGTATGATGGTAAATGTCTCCAACACCCCCCCTTAAGCTATACTCAGGAAGAGCTAGAAAACATAAAAATGCTAGGGCCCTGGCAACAAATGCCATAGGTCACCCTGTACAATAAAGCGACTGAAACAATGCTCAAAACAAACTAAGTGAGGAAAAGAGGGAAAACCCAGTGGGAACAAAACCCCCCCTCAAGCTGAACACTGAAAGTAGTCTGGATCACCCTGATGAACTCACCCCCAACAGTGAACGGAGGTAAGTGAACTTCTTTTCTGAAAATCTCTTGGTGAAGATGTCTGCAATCTGCTCATCAGTCGGGCAGTATTGCAGAATGATGGTCCTGTCATGCACTAGCTCCCTGATGTAGTGCATGTGAATCTCTACATGTTTGGTCCTCTGTCTGGTAACTGGATCCATGGATATCTTAATAGCACTCTGGTTGTCACAGAAGAGAATAGTGGACAAAGTACTACCAAGATCAAACTCTGAAAGAATGCCTTGCAACCAAACTGCTTGGATGCAAGCATTCACCGCTCCTCGATACTCGGCCTCTACTAAAGATAGTGCTATGGCAGCCTGCTTTTTGCTTGACCAGAAAATAGGGCCACCACCAAACATGAATACATATCCGGAAGTTGACTTCCGATCAATAGAATCACCCACCCAATCGGAATCTGTGTATCCAACTAGCTCTAGCTCGGAATCTGCAGCATAGTGAATGCCGTAGGTCCTAGTTCCCTGAATGTACTGGAGGATCCGCTTGGCTGCCTTCCAATGAAGATCATGAGTCTGCTGCATGTATCTTGATACAGCATTCACGGAATAACAAATATCAGGCCTAGAATGTGTCAAGTACAACAAGCTACCAATTAGTTGTCGATAGATAGTGCAGTCCATGGGAGGTGTGCTTTTTCCTTCTTCAAGGCTGATCCCTGAAAGGAAAGGGAATGGTGCAGGCCTACATTCAGCCATTTTAAACTTGACTAACAGGTCTGAAATGTATTTTGACTGAGTTACCATAATCCCATCAGAATTTTGCTCGATTTCGAGCCCCAAAAATTGTTTTAGAAGCCCCAAATCACTCATTTCAAAGGCATTGTGGAGAGCAGTTTTGATGGCTGAAATGGAGGCAATTGTGCTACCTGTGATCAGTAATTCATCAAAATATAAAACAATAATAATAATATTATCATCATGCTTCTGTAAATAAACATTTGGATCTGATCTACATCGCTGAAAGTTTTGCGAGAGAAGGAAGGCATCCATCTTGGAATACCACTCTCTTGGGGCCTATTTTAACCCATATAGTGACTTCTTTAGCTTGCAAACCAAAGATGGATCAGTGATGTAACCTTCAGGCTGCTTCATTTATATCTCCTCATGAAGATCTCCATGCAGAAAGGCTGACTTAACATCCATGTGATGCACCTCCCAGTTCTTGGATGCGGAAATAGCCAAAACAAGGCGGATGGAGTCCATTTTTGCAACCGGTGCAAAGGTCTCATGGTAGTCCACTCCTTGGACCTGAGAGAAACCTTTTGCTACCAGCCTTACATTATATTTGCAGGTGCTTCCATCAGCAGCAACCTTTTTCCGAAACACCCACTTGCATTGAACCAATTTCCTTCCCGGAGGAAGAGAAACTAGCTCCCAAGTAGTGTTTTTCTGAAGAGAATTCATCTCTTCATCCATGGCAACTTGCCATCTCGGATCCTTCCGAGCATGGTAGTAAGATTTTGGATCTGAACTAATCATCAAATAGCAAGTTTTGGACAGAAAAATATCAGAACAAGAGAGTGCAATACCTGCTCTTTGGAAATTAGACCGGGTTCTCCTTGGATCATCCGGATTTCTAATGTTGTCTCCTGCGGAGGAGAGTGTCTGTCGGGCCCATGTAGGAAGATGAGTTTGCACTTCAGGTTCTGATTCAGTATCTGATGTTTTCTTTTCACTGATATCAGAAATCAGAGGATCTAAATCAGGGTCATCACCTTCAATTTCATCATCCAAATATTCAGTGGAATAGGAAGAAATTTCAGCAGTTTTCTCCTCCACTAGTTCCACCTCCTGAAGAGGCTCATCAAACTTGACACTTCTCTCGATGATGATCTGTTTGGTCTTGATATCCAGCAGCTTGAATCCTTTAGATTCATTAGGATATCCAATAAATAGACATTCTATGCTCTGCGGTTGCAAAGCCCTTCTTTTATCAAGTGGAATCCGGGCCCATGCAGTGGACCCAAACACCCGTAGGTTAGACACATCTGGCTTGTGTCCAAGGTATGCTTCGAAAGGAGTCTTACCTTTCACTGATGAATGTGGCACCCTGTTCTGAATGTATGTTGCAGCATGCATGGCTTCAGCCCACAAATTTTCAGCAAGCTTCTTTGACTCCAACATACAGGTGGTCATCTCTTTGAGAGACCGGTTCTTCCTTTCTGCTACTCTGTTCTGCTGGGGAGTGTAGGGAATTGAATGTTGGACCTGAATACCACTTTGGGAGAAAATGGACAGCAAATAATTACTGACATACTCCCCTCCATTATCATATCTCAATATCTTGATCTTAAGCCCAGAGGCATTTTCGATCAAAGCCTTCAATTCAGAAAATTTTTCACATACCTCTGATTTTTTTTTGAGGAAGAAAACCCATGTATACCTGGAAAAATCATCAATAAAGGTAAGGAGGTACCTTGATCCATTCATGGATGTGATAGGTATTAGACTACTGATATCAGAATGTATCATCCCCAATATGCTTGTAGCTCGGTTTGCCTTCCCCCGATCGAACTTGTGCTCAGGGTGCTTTCCAATCACACAGCCCTTGCAGACTCCCGTAGTTGCCTTGATGACCGGAAGGCCTTCAACCATGGAATGTTTCTGTAATTGCTGCAAATATTTGAAATTAATATGGCCAAACCTTTCATGCCATAGCCTACTAACCTCATTTCCATGAGTTAGCAAAGCGGTGGGATTTTCATCCGCAACAAAGTGAGAAAACTCATAGGCTTTTGCATGATGATTTGCATGGCCTTTTGCAATGAATTTCTGTTATCTCAACATAATTTGGGCTGAAAGAGACCCTCTTAGGCATTCCTTTATGTGTCATTTGATAGACACTAAGAATATTTGCTGCAAGAGATGGTACATACAAAACATTAGAAAAAGAACCATTTTCTACATTTACAGTACCTTGTCCTTTGGAAATGATGGTGGAGTCATCTCCCAAGTGGATGGGAATGGATTTGCTGGTCTCCAAGGATGAAAAGGAGTCTTTTTCAGCCATCATGTGATTCGAAGCTCCACTGTCAATCAGCAGTGATTTTGACTTCAAAGTGCTTGCCATGAGGGCATGACCTTTCTCATGTTGTGGTTCCCGGTCTTGTTGATCTCTCCTCCGAAAGCTCTCTGGAATATTGATGTGATTCCTCTCAAGGAGAGAGGTTGCTTCATCAAGCTTTTTCTTCATGCAGACATGTTCAGGGTGAAAACCCTTCCCATAGTAAGAACACCTGACTCTTTCTTTCCCATTGTGCCCTTTTCCTTTGTTCTTCCTTGAACCAGAAGATTCATCATGCTGCTGATTTTCAAATCTAGGCTTTGGAGCATCAAATTTAGTTTTCTGATTTTTCTACTGCTTACCTTTACCTTTCACATCTTTGGGCCCCATGACATAGACGGCTTGGTCTCGGGAAGATCGGATGATCCCCATTTGGACAAGCTTGTCATGTTCACTAGTTAGAGACTCAATGAAGGCATCGAGTGTAGGCATCTTCCATTTGGGAGTTGTGATCTTCCCTGCACGGAATGTAGAAACAAAAACTGAATAATAAGCCCCGATTTTGGAGAGGATGGCTAGGATGAGCTGATCATCTTCCTTCTCCACTTTGCATTGCTTCAAGAGAAAAACTATATTCTTGAACTTTGTAAAGAAATCATTCAGAGTCTCGAAATTGGAAGGTTGGAGAGACATGAGTTCATTTTCGAGTTGATAAACTCTCATGTCATCATGCTTTCCATACAGTGATTCCAATTTGTCCCATATTTCTTTCGGTGTATTCAGATCCGTAAGATGGAAGAGAAGATCATCGGAAATAGAGAGGCATAAGAAACCGAAGGCTTCATCCTTTTTGTTGAAGAATCTTGATTTTTCTATGGCGGATCCAGGCTCCGGTTCAGTGTCCATGGTGACTCTGTGGAGTCCTTTGCCTTTTAGCTGATGTTCCATTTTGAGTTTCCATGTGTGGAAATTGTATGGAGTCAACATAGGTACTGAGGAGGCTGTTGAGGAGGCCATCTGGATTTGCTTGTAGCGAATGCTTCACCTGTAGAAACCTGAAAATCAAAACATAAAGGGAAAAATAAAAGAATTGAGCTGTTGCTCACATTTCATGGAGAAATTGATCTTTGTCCTGCCGTAGCTCTGATACCATATTAATTCTTGCACATGATCTAGGAACTAAGATTCAATCTCATCAAAGAATTATTAATAATTACTCATGAATTGGAAATTTTCAGGAACCAAATAGGTTTCCTCTCTGTATATTATATAAACAATAAAGGATTACAAATTCCATGCATGAGCCATAGCTTAACTCAATGAAGAATTCAAATAACTAAAGGACAATTCGAATTCCCATGCATGAGTCTAGCTTAACTGACTCTTTACCATGCAATACCACTCAGTTAACCACTTGACAAAAAACCTTAATTGACTCACCAATCCCTAACTGAAGTTGGAGTGCAATAAATGACTTAATCTCAACTGAAGGAGATCAAACACATGTCATAGAAACCAACCATCAAGTGCTAGTACTGCATGACTCCAATAAACCTTGATGAGGTTAACTGAAGCTGAACTGACCATCATAAGTTGGTGAAGGTTCCTAGTTCACTCCAGTTCATTAAATAATAATAAAATAATCAATAAATAATGATTAAATAATATTTTTAATGCATGGAGGTGCCTTAACTGACTGTAACTGATTGGTTGAACTGAAAGTAACCCCCAGTTAGCAATTAGGTGAATGAATGTCAACCAGATCACCCCTGGAGTGCTCCAGTTAGCCTCCTTGATTGTAGGAAAGGCTAAGTTAGCCTCCTTGACTGTAGGTAGGTGTGGGAGTGACTGGGATGATGGTAATTAATTCTCCTTGATGTCAATTAAACTTAGGATAGTGGTTTAACTAGGCCAATTTGACTGAAGAGTGTGTATGATGGTAAATGTCTCCAACACTTCTCAGCAACTCAGTTCTCTCTCTATGCTGCATTTCACATCATAGGGACATACATTAGCGGTTTCCTGACCAATGTGTATGGTCATCCCAGGGAAGAGTAGAAAATGAAATTTTTGGACTCTCTAAGGATGATAAAGACCTTGGCGGAAGGAAAACCCTGGATTATAGGAGGAGGCTTCAACCTAATTAGGAGTCTCAAGGAAAAAAAGGAGGGATCCGACAACTAAACCCAATAAATGAAACTTTCAATGAAATGATTGATAATATTAACCTAGTTGATGTCAGAACAAATAACGACAATTTTACTTTGAACAATAAAAGAACGGGAGACAGAGACATAACATGCTGGCTTGATCACTTTTTGGTGAGGGAGTCAATAATAATGAATGAGGGGGAATTGAAAGTGTTTGTCCTTCCTTCATCTGGCTCAGACCATTGGCCCATTAAGCTGGAATGGGAAAATGTGGGTGCTAACCTTCACAGACCCTTACACTTCGAAAAGTTCTGGCTGCTTCAGCCAAACTTCCAAGAAAAATTAAAAGAATGGTGGGAAGGAATCCCAACCATTAGAGGAACCAAGATGTACCAGTTCCAACAAAAGTTAAAAATACTCAAAAAAAACATAAAAAAGTGGAACAAAGAATCTTTTGGCAATATTTTCCTGGTGAAATTGGAGCTTGATAGTAAAATCAAAGAAGTTCAAAATCAAGGCATGCAGTTTGGTTTCTTGTCGGAGATCAGAGAGAAGGAATGCTTTATGCTCCAGGAATTCATCCAATGCGAACATCATGAGGAGATATACTGGATCCAAAAATCCAGAGTGAAATGGCTCTAGGAATGAGAAAGAAACACTAGTTTCTTTCATAGATTGGCAATAAATCATCGGCAAAGCAACCGATTGACAAGACTGCGAACTGAAGAAGGCCCAATTGCTGAATCCCAGGAGGATCTGGAGTGGACTGTAAGTTCCTTTTTCTCTAACCTCCTAGAGGAATCAGATGAAGATCAAGAAGCCTCCCAAAGAGAATTCCTTAGGCATATTCCCCATGTAATCATGGAAGAACACAATCTTCTCCTAATGAAACCTATAGAGATGGAGAAAGTCGAGGAAGAGGTCAAGAAGATGGCAAAAGATAAAGCACCCGGACCTGATGGATTTACTATGAATTTTTTCCATGCATGTTGGGACTGGCTAAAAGAGGAAGTATGGGCACTGGTGGAGGACTCCAGAAAATTGGGTAATATCCTGAAAGTGCTAAATGTAACTTTCTTGACCCTTATACCCAAAGAGTCGAGAACTAAAGACCCAAGGAAGTTAATACCAATAGCTCTATGCAATGTCATTTACAAAATTATTTCCAAAACCATTGCCAACAAACTTCACCCTTTGCTGCCCCTCATCATCTCTCCAGAGCAAGAGGGGTTTGTTGAAGGAAGACAAATCTTGGATGGCATCATCCTTATACACAAAAAAATTCATTTGGTCAAAATCAGGAAAATTCTAGGTATGCTTCTTAAATTAGACTTGTCGAAAGCTTATGAAAAACTAAACTGGGAATTCTTAGCAAGTATGCTCAGGGTGTTCGGATTCTCAGATCAATGGACTAGATGGGTCATGAATTTCGTATCTTCAGCCTTCTTCTCTATTTTGGTTAATGGATCTCCTGCTTCTCCATTCCAAAGTTCTTGCAGTATCAAGAAAGGAGACCCATTATCTCCCTTTTTGTTCATTATAGCTGTGGAAGGTTTGGGAAAAATGATCAAGAACCTTCGAACGGAAAAAAAGATTAAAGGTTTGATAATGACGGAGGATTTGGAGCCGCAAAATCACCAACAGTTTGTTGATGACACCATGGTCATGGGTCCATGAATGGTAAAAGAGGCCTGGAAAATCAAGGAGAGGTTGGACACCTTTTTGGAGGCCAGTGGAATGGAAATAAATAATACCAAATCTCAAGTCTACTTCTTTAATACTCCAAAAATAAAGAGAAGGAATATTTTGAGAATTTTTGGCTTCTCGGAGGGTGGGCTTCCTTCCAAATACTTAGGAGCTTTGCTGGCAGAATTGACCATCAGACAAGTCTCGTGGAAGGACCTTTTGGACAAGCTCAAATAGAAACTCATCCTATGGACTTTTAGAGCCCTAAATTTTCCAAGTAGACTCATATGGGTGAAGTCTGTCCTATAGGCGATGCCACTATACTTGTTCTTGGTTTTGGAAGCCCCAAAATTGGTGATTAAAGAAATAAGGAATATACAAAAGAAGTTTCTCTGGGGAGGGGATGAATGCCATAGGAAGTGGGCCTTAGTCGATTGGAAAACGGTCTGCAAACCCAAACGCGTGGGAGGTCTAGGCCTGCGTGACCCACTAGATTCCAATAAAGCCATGGGAGCAAAAATTTGGTGGAAGTGGCTATGAATGAAACATATAGACGGGTAAAAGAAGCTAAGTGGATGAAAATATGGGGAGGGAATTGGTGGCCCAAAATAGCATCCTTCTGTTGGCTCGTCCTCAAACGAAGAATCCTAACCTGGGATAACATTCAAATATGGGGCTTAATAGGTCCTTCGAGATGCTGCATATGTGAAAAAAGTAAAAAAAATATCAATCACCTGCTCGATGAATGCCCAGTAGCTTCTGGGATTTGGGACAGAGGAAGCGAATTGTTCAAAATCAATTTCAGGCACTCAAGCAGACCTGATATCACTATTGCTGAATGGCCCAAAAACAAATTCAAAAACAAGATTTTGAATAGAGTATGGGACTTGAACCCAGGATTCATGTTCTGGGAGATATGGAAGACCCGTAACCTAAAAATATTTGAAACTAGGAATATCAGGATAGAAGAAATATGGGCAACCCTGGATGCACAAATATAAGAAACCATAACTCTCACATCTTGGTCGATAGAAGACCTAGAAGCTGATGCAACTAAAAAACAAATTCTAAAAGACTGGGGAATAAGTCAATTAACTCTGAATATTCATTGTAACACCCCGGTTTTGACCCCGTTGCATTAGATGTATATGATGTATATATTGTAAATAATCATGGTGAGGAGCTAAAGGGAAAGGCCCCACCATCGATTGGTTATGCTATGTTTTGGATTGAAATTGTCACCGATGGTATATCGAGGCATACGACATACATATTGAGTTTTTTCATCATGTAAATATACATATTTTGATTAAATAACCCAACCAGCTATGATTGCGGAAACTAAATTGAGAAGAGGAGTGATTCTCACAAGGATGAGGGGGGGAAATGTCAAACCTGGAACCAATGGGGATAGTTGAAGCAGTTATTATTGGGTAGTGGAGTGTGGTAGGATTGTCAGTCCTTGCCCACACGCACACTCCACTAGCAAATGGAACCTCACCTTGGGCAGAGGAAACGAACTCTCTAGGTTATTCCACTCACTCCACTATGCCATTCTTTCCCTTGGTTGTTCATCCTCACGTAGGGACGATAGTCTGATGATTTCCATGCACAAGCTTCTTTTGGGTGGTTTTGGTCTCACGCAACCAGGAAGAGGGAGTCGTTTCGGATGTCATTCACATTTCCATAGAATGGTATCTAGCTTGTTTTCCATCCGAATTCTGGAGGTCTGATGTAAATTTTCCTCATGCACAGGTTGGGAGTCTGTATTTTTCTTCCCCAGTGTGGTCTGTGTAAGTTTTTCCCCGGTGGTTTCGTTGTCCAAGACGGACTGTTGTTTTCCCCACATTGTGCACTGTGTTTGTTGATACGTTTGGGACTGCTGTAGGTTGTTTTGGGAGTCGTTTTGGCCACGATAGGGCCAATAACGATTCAGGAGTTGTTTTCCTTAACCAAGATGTGAATCGCTTGTGTGACTGTGTGTATGTAGTGGTTGTTATTTGTACTGTGTTGGGAGTAGGGATGGGGGCTTGGTTTGCTTGATAAACCTGGTGTGTTTGGAAACCACACAGACAGAGCTAGAGGGATGAATTTCTTCTCCACAACCCCTGAATAGCACTAGAAGGGAAGTCAGGGCCTGAGGGATTGTGTAGCAGAGAAGGGACCGATTCCTTGTCTTGGGTGTGTGTGGGTGTCTTAGAAGTCAAGCTAGTTCTGGTGTAGGTGTTCCTAGCTCTGTAATGGGCTCACTAGCTTAGCATTTAGCCTTTCCAAACTCCTTGATGGCCTGATAAAACCAGCTGTGTTGGCTTGGCTGTGTTTTGGTGTACCCATGGCTATGTGTAAGCCTGCTTGTTCCTTATTCCTTGGGGGAATCATGACTAGCTTAGGGGTGGCAGCATTGCTGAGAGGTTAAGGAGCACGCTGGCCTATGGTTGGGTGGAACTTTGCAGCGACGTAGTTGGTTGCGGAACGAGTTCCTTACAAGATAAGTAATCTTGTCTATTTTACTTATGCAATTATATTTACTATCAATGAATATGATGAACATGTTGAATGCTTGTTTGATTGCATGTTTGCTTCCACTATGTATGATAAATTATGCATCTTAGCATGTTTATGTTCTACTTCAATGCATTTTGTTTCAGTATTTTATGAATGCACATGTTCATGGGGCTATTTTCCCAGATGGTTAAGGCCATGGTAGTGTCCTCTTCGTCGGTCGGAGGGTCGGGGATGCTACAGTGTGGTATCAGAGCTTGCAATTTACAGCATGGGCCTCTATGGGCCTCTATGGGCCATGAAGAAAAAGTGTGAAAATTTTCTAAATGCTTTGGCCTTCAGCACATCGGAACACCTAGAAATATGGATCGCCGATACTTAGCCGATTTCATCCCGCCGTTGCGGATGGATAGACCACAATGCTCCCGAGGGATAGTGTTTCGTGCGTCCATCATTGCGGAATCCTAGAGCACTAGTCTTTCAACAGGGAGAAGCTCCGACTGTCGATATCGGTCAAAATCATTTCACCGATCAAAAAGCATTAGCGGATTGGATCGTCGATTGGAAAATGATCGAAGATGATGTGATGTCGTTACGGCTGCTGATCAAACTAACCCGCCAATGCTTTAGTATTCCACTCACTGATGCCGAGGTGTTAGTGGATTATGGAGCCGACAGGGTCAGTGGAAGATGGAGAAAGTTTTCATCGAAAGAAGAACAGAAAAAATTTTCAAAAATTGTCTAAGTGTTGAGGTCATCGGTGATCGGCGACGGTTAGCTATTTGGATCGACGAAAGTTAGTGGTTCGTGCACCCGCCGTTCCGATGAGAAGAGACTGCCGATGCCGATCAAGTTATGCCCTAGTAGATTTGGCCACCAATCAGAAGAAGATCAAAGATGGTGGGCTGCCGTTGCGGCTACTGATGGAACTATTTCGCTGACAGAGAGGAGGTAAGTTGCCATTTGGATTGCCGCAACAACAGTAAGTATAGTGAATTGGATCGCTGATGTGTAGAAGGTCAGTCCTTCCGATATAGGCTTATGGCCATGAAATACATAGAATGTTTATGGGCCGTCATTGTGGAAGCCGAGATGACTAGCCACTCAATGCACAAGACATCCGATCGCCAATGCAGCACATAGGCTGGTTTCATCGCAGATTAGGTTCGAAGAGTGGGATGTGGATCCGATACAGTGGAAGGAATAGGTGAACAGTCTTTCGCATCACCAATGCAGATCAAAATTTTGGCGATTTGCCCGCCGAAATGCCGGAAAATTTGTGCGGAAGAGACCCGATGAAGAGAAGGAAACTTTGGGTTTTTCAGAAGAATTTCTCAGTAGTTTTTCGAGCACTTTTCCACTTTCTTTAGTCGGTTTTCAGCAAATTTCAGCAGACTGTCCGTAGTCACAGAGCTGAATATGAAATAGAAAAGAATTTGGTGTTTTAGCATAATTGTTGTTTTATGAATTTCCAAAAGAAAAGGTAGGTAATTTTGATTTATATTAATATTATGCATCTAACGGTTTGCTACGAACACGTTTGTAGAACTTTAGATAACTTCCAAAGGCAGTACTCCAGAAAGAGCAGTGTGGTAAAGCCAGAGGTGGTTCAGTCATGAGAACCCATGATGGGTATGATGCTCGAGATTCTTACGAGCGAGCAGAAGATGCCATGGGAGAAAATGTCTGTAATGGAAATAATGACATAGAGTCTAATGGATGGATATTCCAGGGGACATCGTCCGAGGTTGCAGCCACCATGAGAATCTTGTTAAAGCTCAGGAAGAGTAGCATTAGTTGAATGCTGCCATATTACAGAGTTTGACAGATTTACAGAAAAAAGATAGATTTTGGATGGGGTACATCAAGGCCAGAAGGCAGTAAGAGTAGCATTAGGAGAAGGAGAAGGACTTCTAGTGGATCATCTGATTCTGAAGTATCCAGCGGGGATACATGTTCATCTCCTCATAAGAAAAGAAGAAGGCACAATAGGGATCACTCTCGAGATGAATTTGAGAAAGCTAAACCTACTTCATTTGATGGTGAGGTAAAGACTAGACAAGAGGCTGAAGCTTGGCTTCTTGGGATAAAGAAGTACTTTCAAGTGCATGATTATCCAGGAAACATGAAGGCAAGAGTTGCCATATTCAATCTAAATGGAAGAGCATCCATTTGGTGGGAAAACTTCAAACAAGTAAAGAGGATCAGTGAAAGGAAACTTAAGTGGAAATAGTTCAAGAAATATTTCAAGCAGAAATACCTCTCTGACATGTATTATGATGACAAGATTAAGGAGTTCCATGAGCTGAGATTGGGACAGCAGACCATGGAAGAGTATGCAAATATGTTTTTGGAGCTATTGAGATATGTCAGGTACATTAGAGATGACAAATTGAAGGTCCATCATTTTTTGAGTGGATTACCTCAGTCTTACAAAGATAGAATTGAGTTTTATGAACCTAGAACTCTTGAAGAAGCAATAAGGAAGGCTAAGTATTGCTATGAGCAAAGCAAAGGTAAACCTGCTTACCATAAGGCATGGAAGGACAAGAATAATGAGAAGTTTGACCAAATAAGGAAAGGTTTCAAACCTTTTAACTTTAGGAATCAGAAGAAGTAGCCATCCCAAGCTCCGAGTAAGCTAGTTGGAGTGATAGGAGAAAAGCCTAAGGATCCACAATAGAATAGAGGACCACTTCAATGTTGGAAATGTGGAGTACCCCACATGTGCAGGAATTGTCCACTCGAGAATGAGGGTGCAAGACCGGCTTATAAAATTCAAGAAGCAGAAACAGTGGGTCAAGTAGCAAGGGTAGTCCCTAGGATTTATGTAGCACTGGAGGACCACCAAGCAGACCACCAGTCAGCTGTGGTTGAAGTTGCAGGTAACATTGTTGAGCAATCTATTTCTATTTTGATTGACCCTGGTTCTACACACATTTACATTACTCCTAGAGTAGTGGAGATTTGTGCTTTTAAGAAAGTAAAGCATAGGAAGTCTTGGTTAGTTCAGCTAGCCACTGGAACTAAGAGAAAGGTTAGTGAAATGGTAGAGAAATGTCCATTGGTCATGAATGGATTGGTCACTTGTGTAGATTTGAATGTTCTACCACTTGGTTCCTATGATGTTCTCATTGGAATGGATTGGTTAGAAGCTCACAGGGTGAAGCTTGACTGCTACAATAAGACTTTCGAATGCATGAATGAAGAAGGGAACCTAGTAGTTGTGAAAGGTATTCCAAAGGTGATTTCAGTAAGGCAGGTTTGAGCAATGCAGTTAAAGAAGTTATGTAGGAAGGGTTGCCAGCTATATGCAGCTCATATGTTCGAGACATCAGGAGATGAAACTCCTAGGTTGGAGGACTATCAAGTGTTACAGGAATTCAAGGATGTGTTTCCTGATGAGAATCTAGGGCTTCCTTCAAAGATGGACATTGATTTCACAATTGAACTTGTACCAAGAGCAGCACCAGTGTCCAAGGAACCCTACAGGATGAGTACACCGGAGATGCTAGAATTGAAGATGCAACTGCAAGAGTTGTTGGAAAAGAAGTATATCCGGCCGAGTGTGTCTCCATGGGGAGCACCAGTTCTGTTTGTAAAGAAGAAAGATGGTACACTTAGGTTGTGTATTGATTACAAACAATTGAACAAGTTTACTGTGAAGAATAAATATCCTTTTCCTAGGACTGATGACCTATTTTTTTAAATGAGAGGAGCAAAGGTATTTTCCAAGATCGACTTAAGGTCTGGTTACCATCAGGTGAGAATCAAGGATGAAGACATTCATAAAACAGCCTTGAAAACAAGGTATGGGCATTATGAGTTTGTAGTGGTACCATTTGGTCTCACAAATGCACCAGCTACATTTATGTGTCTTATGAATAGTGTCTTCAGTAGATACTTGGACAAGTTTTTCCTTGTTTTCCTTGATGACATTCTTGTTTATTCTAAGAATGAGAAAGAGCATGAAGAGCATTTGAGATTGACATTGCAATTGCTCAGGGAGCACTAGTTGTATGCAAAACTAAGCAAGTGTGACTTCTATAGAGATAGAATTCAGTATTTGGGTCACATTATCTCAGAGGAGGGTATATCTGTGGACCTTGAAAAGATTGAAGCCATTATGAATTGGCCTACTCCAAGAAATGTGATAGATGTAAGATCTTTTATGGGACTTGTAGGATACTATCAGAGGTTCATTGAGGGATTCTCCAAAGTTGCACATGCCATCACTTCTTTGCAAAATAAGGGGATAAAGTTTGAATCGACATCAAGGTGTGAAGAAATCTTCCAGCAATTGAAGAATCTTCTCACCAGTGCACCCGTATTGAAAGTTGCAAATCCAGAGAAAGATTTTGTGGTGTGTACCGATGTATGCAGACAAGGGCTTGGAGGAGTCCTTATGCAAGACAACCACATAATATGTTACGAGTCAAGAAAGCTGAAGGAGCATGAGAAGAACTATGCCACTCATGATCTAGAGCTTGCAGCCATAGTACATGCCCTCAAGATGTGGAGGCATTACTTAATGGGTAGAAGATTTGAGCTCAGAACGGACCATTGTGGTCTAAAGTATCTGTTTGATCAGCCTACTCTGAATGCTAGGAAATCAATATGGTTGGAATTTTTATGTAAGTTTGATTTTGAAATCAAGCACATAAAAGGAAAAGAAAACAAGGTAGCTGATGCACTCAGCAGGAAGGTGCAGGAAATGCACGTGGCATCTCTTAGTATTTGCCAATCAGATTTGAGGTAGCAGATTGTTATTCATGCTGCTGGAGATGAATTGTATGAGTAGGTAAAATTCAAATTGCAACAACAAAGTCTTTAGAAGAGGTATGAGGGATATAAATTGGAAGAAGATGGACTTCTCACTTATAAAGGTAGAATTTATATTCCGAATGTAGCAGGTTTGAGGAGAGTTGTTATGGATGAGATCCATCAAGCTCCGTATTCTGGTCACCCAGGATATCATAAGACAATTGCTACAGCTAGAAAGTAGTACTTCTGACCAGGAATGAAAAAGGACATGGTTGAATACATTTCCAGGTGCATGAAATGTCAACAGGTAAAGGTTGAGCATCGACACCCTACAGGTTTGTTGCAACCTTTTCCAATTCCAGAATGGAAATGGGAAATTATTTCCATAGATTTTATTACAGGATTGTCGATGACTTGGAGACAACATGATTCCATCATTGTTGTGGTGGACAAGTTGACAAAGGCAGTGCATTTTATACTGGTTAAGTCGACGCATAAGACTGATGACATTGCAAAGATCTTCATGAGGGGGATTTTCAAATTGCATGGATTTCCAAAGGCAATAGTCTTGGATAGAGATGTCAAGTTCACTTCCAGCTTTTGGAAGGGGTTGTTTGTAGATTTGGGTACAAAGCTGAACTTTATCACTGCATACCATCCTCAGACAGAGAGAGTTAATTAGGTGCTTGAAGATATGCTTCGCATGTATGTGATGGACAAACCAACCAAGTGGGAAGATTACTTGCACTTGGTAGAGTTTGCTTATAACAATGGACAGCAGGCATCCTTGGGGATGAGTCTGTATGAAGCTTTGTATGGAAGAAGGTGTAGGACACCAGTGACTTGGGATAATCCAGTGAGCAGAGTTATGCTTGGACCAGAGTTTCTCAAGGAAATGGAGCAAGAGGTTGTAAATATTAGGCAAAATATGAAAGCAACACAGGATAGACAGAAAAGCTATGCAGATAAGCATAGGGTGAATAGGGAGTTCAGTGTTGGGGATCATGTTTACCTCAGAGTGAGGGCAAGGAAGAGTTCCTTGAAGCTTGGAAGTTGTGCCAAGTTGTCACCTAGATACTGTGGGCCATTTGAAGTGCTTGAAAGAATAGGGCCAATTGCATATAGACTTGAATTGCTTTCTAGCACTAGGGATTATAATGTTTTTCATGTTTCTTTGCTTAAGAGATATGTACATGATCCTAACCATGTGATAAATTGGGATGTGATTCAGGTGGAACCCGAGGGAGAGTTTCGAATCGAGCCAATGCGCATCCTCAACAGGAAGGTCACAATGCTCTGGAACCAGTCCATAGGTCAGGTAAAGGTGCAATGGGAGCACTATCAACCTGAAGAGGCTACATGGGAGCTGGAGGATGCCATCCGATTGGCACATCCATTTTTGTTCAATTTTGTGGAACACCGAGGGGATACCAGTGTAGCATTTTGTTCAATTTTGTAAAGCATTGAGGACAGTGCTATTGAAGGGGGAGGGGAATGTAACACCCCATTTTTGACCCCATTGCATTAGATGTATATGATGTATGTATTGTAAATAATCATGGTGCAGAGCTAAAGGCCAAGGCCCCACCATCGATTGGTTATGCTATGTTTCAGATTGAAAATGTCACCGATGGTATATCGAGGCATACGGCATACATATTAAGTTTTGTCATCATGTAAATATACATATTTTAATTAAATAACCCAACCAACTATGATCACGAAAACTAAATTGAGAAGGGGCATGATTCTCACAAGGATGAGGGGGGGAAATGTCAAACCTAGAACCAATGGGGAAAAATCCATGTGTCATCACCCTGTTTGAATTGCTCAACTTCCCTTTTCCTATCCAACTACCATTTTAATGCTCTGCAGGGTAGTTGAGGCAATTATTAATAGGGAGTGGAGTGTGGCAGGATTGTGAGTCCTTGCCCACACGCACACTCCACCAGTGAATGAAACCTCACGTTGGGCAGAGGAAACGAACTCTCTAGGTTATTCCACTCTCTCCACTATGTCATTCTTTCCCTTGGCTATTCATCCTCACGTAGGGATGGTAGTCTGATGATTCCCACGCACAAGCTTCTTTTGGGAGGTTTTGGTCTCATGCAGCCAGGAAGAGGGAGTCGTTTTAGATGTCATTCATGTTTCCACAGAGTGGTATCTAGCATGTTTTCCATCTGAATTATGGAGGTCTGATGTAAATTTTCCTCACGCACAGGTTGGGATTCTATATTTTTCTTCCCCAGTGTGGTCTATGTAATTTTTTCCTCGGTGGCTTCGTTGTCCAAGACGGACTGTTGTTTTCCCCACATTTTGAATTGTGTTTGCTGATACGTTTGGGACTGTTGTAGGTTGTTTTGGGAGTCGTTTTGGCCATGATAGGGCCAAGAATGACTCAGGAGTTGTTTTCCTTAACCAAGCTGTGAATCGCTTGTGTGACTGCGTGTATGCAGTGGTTGGTCTTCGGACTGTGTTGGGATCAGTGATGGGGGCTTGGTTTGCTTGATAAAACTGGTGTGTTTGGAAACCACACAAACAGAGCTAGTTGGCTGAATTTCTTCTCCACAACCCCTGAATAGCACTAGAAGGGAAGTCAGGGCCTAAGGGACTGTGTAGCAGATAAGGGACCAATTCCTTGTGTTGGGTGTGTGTGGGTGTCTTAGAAGTTAGGCTAGTTCTGGTGTAGGTGTTTTTAGCTTTGTAATGGGCTCACCAGCTTAGCATTTAGCCTTTCCCAACTCCTTGATGGCCCGATAAACCCAACTGTGTTGGCTTGGCTATGTTTTGGTGTACCCGTGGCTATGTGTAAGCCTGCTTGTTCCTTATTCCTTGGGGGAATCATGCCCAGCTCAGGGGTGGCAGCATTGTTGAGAGGTTAAGGAGCACGCTGGCATATGGTTGGGTGGAACATTGCAGTGACATAGATGGTTGCAGAATGAGTTCCTTATAAGATAAGTAATCTTGTCTATTTTACTTTTGCAATTATATTTACTGTCAATGAATATGATGAACATGTTGAATGCTTGTTTGATTGAATGTTTGCTTCCACTGTGTATGATAAATTATGCATCTTAGAATGTTTATGTTCTGCTTCAATGCATTTTGTTTCAGTATTTTATGAATGCACATGTTCATGGGGCTATTTTCCCGGATGGTTAAGGCCATGGTAGCGTCCTCTTCATCAGTCGGAGGGTCGGGGATGCTACATTCGTGCCTTTGCAAGTTGGTCCCACAAACGAATAGTGCATAATTCTGGTAGAAACCTCTGACCAATGCTTTCAAACTGAATTTTGACAGGGATGCCAAGGGAAACCCCGGCCCTGCGGGTTTTAGAGGAGTGATAAGGGACTCCCATGGCAGAATCCTAAGTCTTTACTGGGGAATCCTTGGTTCAAGCACCAATAACTTGGAAGAGCTTGATGGAATAATAAATGGAGTTACTTGGGCGATTCAGAACCAGAAAACACCTTTGATAGTTGCTGGGGACTCAATGGTGATTATCAACCTCATGAAATTGAGTGACCATTAACCAGGTATCACGAAACTGGAGGTGGTAAGGACTGCTCTCGGTGCTCAGAGAAAGACTTGGGAACACCCCAGCGATGGGTTTTTCTCACATCAAGAGATCAGGGAACAAGATGGCTGACATTCTCACTAATGAATGGGTGGGAAAGGTCAGCGCGTTCCATGTAGAGTACCACATTGATAGGAGGAATATGAGGCTGTGGGATAAGTGTGAGGAGGTAGCAGCTAGCGAAGACAGTGGGGCCGAACCTGATCAAACCCTGAGAAAAGAGAGGTGTATGATCATTATATCACCCACCTCTTCACATGCAATCCTCCCCATTGAATGCGGCCAACCCATTAACTCAAGATCCCCATCAGAAATACATGTGACAAGACATGCATAAGCATGCATTAACACATCTTGGTCAATTCAGAGGGATGTCGAGGTGACGAATCCTCCACTTGGAATTAACCACTTGAGATTTGATGAAGGAGTCAGTACATATGGAGAGCACATGAAAGATCGAGCAGAGGAAGGTGGCAGGCTAGAGAGAAAAGAGGTGGCAGATCTAGGCCCTGGTTCCTTCCTTTAAATCTTGATCTGGTTCAAGCTCACGTGATGTGGGAAAATCCAAAGGACTATACCTACTGGGAAACCGATGGTGATATTTCAAGAATGGGTACTACAACTGATTTTCATATTAGGTTAAGCACCAAAAGGCCATTAATTGAGGATTCAATGGCCAATCTCTTGCACGTAGCAGGGGATTTGATTAGGAATAGGAAAATTATGTACCGTAAGATGGTTGTTTCCCAAGGTCCGATTTGGAAACAAGTGAGGAAATAAAGAACCAAACACTTCGTTGTCCAGAGCAACAGTTCAACTATTTATAGGTATAAGGAAGGGGACAGGACCACCAAATCCTAGGTCTTTTTGGTCTATATCTTTTATCCTAAGGTCAATTGGGTCTATTATTCGAGTTTAAGCATGCCTCATCAAGGGAGGAGGAGGAGTGACCAAAGCATAAGAAATTCCTTGTTGGAAGGATCCACCAACACCAACCCCTTGGGTGAGAAAGGCCCACCCCCACTATTGTTCAATTAGGGAGCTCAATATATGGTTGAAACCCCTATAAGGGTGGAAGCTGTGATAGCCATCAAAGAGGTGAATTTGGTCAATGAGTATGAAACCCACCAAGGTAGACCACTCATTGCAATCCTGTTCTGGACGGGTCACATCCTGTTGGCCAGGGAAATCCAAGCAAACCTTCAGATGGTGATGGGAATCATGGAAGTGCTAGCTATTATCCGAAATGGCCAGCAATAATCAGCCGCTAGATTCCAAATGCTGGAATCAGTAGCCAGTGATCTGCTAGGAAGACTTGGAGAACACCCAGCTGCTCCACCTCCATTGCCAGTGAACCCAACGCCACAGTAAGGCCTGGTGGCTCCCTCTGGCTGTTTTTTTCTTTGTTGTCAAGATGTTTTCAATTCCAGTACCGGACTTTTTCCATATTTAGTTATTTTTTGTGAATCTTGGATTTCTCTCAGTCACGGTGGTTGTTATGTTTTTTTCGAATATGGGATTTCTCTCAGTCACGGTGGTGTTATAACTATTTGGGATAGGTTCTCATGAGATTTATTTTTTTTCTCAAGCTCTGTAGTTTTTGAATTATGTACAGGGGGGGAATGTAGGTTTTGGATACTCCTTCTTTCTAGAAGAGAAGATAGTGGGACTTTAGTTTTTGTGGGAAGTCTATCTGTGTAAAAAGCTTCGCTTGGTCCAGTAGACCCTTCGTTGGCCAATCCTGAATATATCATATTTTTTACTATCATTAATATAAAGTTCTATGCTTATTAAAAAAAAAAAATCTTGCATTCGAATTATGAAAGTCATGCATGTAGATTAAAATCATATATTTTCATGTTAGCACATTTGCATCTTTAGTTATCTTAGGTTAGTTCAAGCCTTCAATCCTGCACATATAGTGTTTTCATCTCACAAGCTCCCTTCCCGGGTTGACAATTAAGTGTTGAATTAGATAGTGCATATTTTACCCAACACATTGCAACACCAATATTCTCATTTGTCAGCTAAGAATTGTTAATAGTCAGGATGGTGGATCTCGACGATGCATTCAAATTGGAATTATCGAATGACATTTTTTAGATTGTGACAATATGATCCTCAAATGGAAGCAAATGACACAAAAAAATGAAGACACGACCACCTTCATAGTGTAAATACAATTCCATCCCAGTAAAAGATTGTAGTCAAGGGACACATCAACCACCTCAACCTCGATCAAAATAATCTTCCCTCCCAACTGGACCTAGAGAGAGAGAATAATTCCATGCGACCTAAATGAATTTACATCAAATGAATCCAACATGTTCATAGATTTTGACAATGTGGGTGAGCCAAGGCCTTTCCAACATGCTAGATACATCACAAAGGTCGTATCTCCTTCATCAATGACTATGCGCTTGATGGTGTTATTCAGGCACTCCACATGGACTAAGAAAGCAACCTGGTAAGGAAAGTGAGGCTAGACCTCATGGGTTTCAAATATAACTATTGTGGAAGGGTTAGGATCAATCACCCCAAGAGCACTCATCAAGGCTTTCCTCTGCAAAGGACAAGTATAAAGATTTCAAGAGTGAACATTGCATAGAGAGTTTGACCCAAATCCTCGACAATATAATAATTATGGGTAGCTCAATCATTAGGGTTGTTTCTTGAGCATTTTAAGGCTCCCTTAGGTATGTGAGGTATGGCTTCAGGCTTATCAATATGCAAATAATTCTCAAGAGGTGCAAGCTCTTTACCCAAGTTAGGTTGTGACTGACCATAATATTTTATGCGAGTCGCAACATTAGCAGTAGACATCATGTTGATAAACCTATGGCTACCTTCTTCATTTGGTGGGTTTTAATTCCCACCAGTATTACTTGTGAAATCCATGTTACTCAAAGCCATATGTTAATTATGACGTAAAGGATCGGTCAACACAGCTGGGATCTATGTAATGAACTTCGTGGCCTCATCGATATGGGGGGGAAAGTAAGTGAGATGATCTCCCCCACAAAGATTGCAAGGGAATTTAACCTTCCTCTTATATTTTTTGTTCCCCCAGCATTATCATCATTATTTTCATCGTTCTAGGGTTCTCCTTCCTATTCCCACCCCTTCTATTGTTTCATCCCTTCTTTTTCTTCCTTCTAGGTTGCTAATTACCTGTCTGGTCTAACGAATGTATCGAGAGAACATCCGCCAATTGGGAGGGATGATATGTAGCCATAGCTTGTCTGGTCACAGACTAACTAATAGAAGAATTTCGTAGTTAGTCGAAACCTAGTCTACAACCTTGCTACTCGTTGAGCCAACAATACCATTGGCATGTGGCCCAGGTTTAAAATTAGGTTCAAATTTTGACTATGGTGTGTCAGGGGTAATCTCATAAAGGAACACACACTGAGCATAAATAAATTCTAACTGCTGAGCTCTAAATATAGTCTTCTCCTCATTCATTACTTCGGATGTCGAAACATCCTTCGCAATATAAGGCAATAAATATTTGAGGAACCATTCCAACAAAAACTTGGGTGGAATTTTGGCTTTAATTTACCTCTTCCATCTGCGCTACTCTTGAATATGGTCAGAGATGTGTGTGGCCTTATCTTTCTGAAAATTCAACGAGATATCAGAGTCATCATCATTACATACCAGTAATTGAATTTGGTTAATAAAATTCATGGTTAAATCGTTAAATGTCTGATATGTTCCCCCAGGAAACTCTATATACCATTTCACGGTAGGACCGATGAGGGTGCATTGAAGCAGTTGTAGGCGAATGGATTCGCTGTTCAATGAGTTCAAACAAAACCATAGGTAAAAATTAGTTACATTATCTCCACGGTCCTCACCACTCTTACATTTAAAATTTAGAATGTCTGAAGGAATCTTGGCGGGAACAATCGGCCACAACAGATCATGAGATACATGATCATTGGTCAACTTCGAAATGTTAGTTAAGTTCAACATATCTAAGAAAGGGAGCCTAGGTTGTTTTATCTGGTTACACGCTCCCTAAAAATGCTGGTTCATATAAGGCTGATTGTAATAAAGGCGATGGCCTTGGCCAGTTGGATAATAACCCCCTCCTGCATGACCCATAAAGGGATGCATGGGAATATTGTAGTTTGGTATACCTTGAGAATGAGGTGAAACATAACCATAGTTATAGGATTGATAAACAGGTTGACCCTTTGACATATAAGGAGGAACTTAACATCCCGATGTTAGGATATTTAGACACTTAGGATTTAGTTAAGATCAACTTGTGTAATATATCCATTAGGTAAAAGTGTGTTTCTTTAGTATGCATTAGTATGCATTTGTAAATATTCTAATCCGACGGTCACGATATGTTCTAGACATAGACTGATCCGACGGTTCAACTTCTCTTAGATCATACCTACCATTGATCTATGGCTTAACACCCGATTGGTCTATGATCTCTATTTAAAGAGCATAGAGAGTCCTTGGCTAGTTGATCGACTATGAGAAGCTCATATGTAACTTTCTTTCTTTTGCATAATAAATTGCTCTAAGTAGCTATTTGGCCGGGGCCGTGGGTTTTAACCACGTGAAAAACATTGATGTATTGATCTCTGATCTATTTGTGTGAAGTGGTTGCTAAAGGTGTTCGGTCTTTTGGGAGTACCCTGTGTACCTGAACATGGTATCAGAGCTTTTATGAAGAGGCGCTTTCGGTTTTGATCAAGATCTGGAACCGATGTTGCCAAAAATTTGAAAGGGTTTATGGTTATAGATTTTTTGTGCATTTGTGGCCTGTGAGAGCTATTCCATTGCATCTAGAGCACCGTTTCCATTTGAAAATAGTATTTGTTTCACAGAAAACCATTTCCATTTGCTCCAGAAACACCCATTTCGGCAAATCTGAAGGTATAATGTTATAGTGACGGATTGGTTTTTTTTTAATCTATCATATTTTATTATTTTTTTATTAGATCTTTTTTGTTTTAGTCTCAGATTCTTGCCTTCCCTGACTGTGTATGCTCTTTGCCGTGCACCTTGCGCGATCGCGGCAAATCAGAAATAGTAAGGGAAATTTTTTTTCTTGTCTTCTCAGCTATGTATGCTCTTTTTCGTGCACCTTGTGCGATCACAGCAAATTAGAAACAACTAGAAAACTTGAAAATGTAGACTTTTCGGGTATGCTAACCAAGATCTAACCCCATTGTGTGGAAAAAGTTTTTTTGTTTTTGTTTTTCATTTTTTTGTTTGTGATTTGTAGGAAAAGAAAGAAAGCACAGAGAATGAGAGAGAAGAGTAAAAAAATAAAAAATAAAAACTCCCTTCCTCTTTCCATTATTTTACGTACCTTTTAAACTTAGCTCACTTGGTCCAAAGTTGTTTTATTACTTAATAGGTCTTGAGTTCAAGTCTTATTAAGCTACTTTTTAGTGCATGCAATTTTTATTTTCAAGTTATTTTATTGTAAAAGTGCATCTTACATAAATAAAATAAAATAAAAGTGAGTCACTTAAGTCTTTTAATTTATTGCCACACTATTTAAAATTTACATTATTGTAAAAGTGAACATCACTTTTTCTACAAAAGTGATTCACTTCAAAGCAACTTTATTGTAAAAGTGATTGTCAAATGTTGATCTTGGGAAGAGGGGGTTTCTTTTTTTTAGTTGGTCAAGTTAATATCTACCACGTCACTATTGGGGACATCTTCAACATTTTCTCTGATCAAGCATAACTTCATCATCCAGAATCAAATTTAAGTGCCGTTTTTTTTTAAAACCGCATATTTTTTCGAGATCTTTGCATCTAGACAGTTAGCTTCTATTCTTTCAGCCATTGTTTTATAGTATTTCCACCCCTTGTGATATTATACTTACAAGTTCTAACTATTTCTCATGGAAATCTCGTATGGAGGATGTTCTGCAAAGTAGGGGAATTTTCAGGATAACCTCAGGGAAAGAAACAAAACCCACTGATGATGATAAAAAAATTAAATGGGAAAATAGATGTGATGAATCTCGTGGATTGATTGTGATGTCAATCTCTATTGATTTGTGATTCCACATATCTGGAATTGATGAACCTAATCTTGCTTGGGCAAAGTTGGAATCTGTGTTTGGTAAACACAATGAAATTCGGGGTCATCAACTTGAGAATGAGTTACTTTCCTTGAATCCAAATGATTTTTCATGCATTCAAGACTATTTATCTAAGTATAAAACTTTTAGACTATTATGTGCAGAATGCAAGATTAAGAAAGAAGACAAACAATGTAATTATCATATTCTTTCAAAACTTGGACCTGCATATTCTGTTTTTGTATCTACATTCTACTCCATGAAAGAATCCTTGACTGCAGCTAGCTATCAAGAGCCTAGCCTTGAATCCTTTTGTGATTCCTTAATTAGAGAGCAAGATAAGCTCATTCATTTTGGAATAATTAACAATGCAGATACATCTGGGAAATCCTTATTGTTCCAACAGAAAGAAAAGTCCAACCCTCCCAAGAAACAGAATTTTCACAATAATAAGCCAAACAACAAGGGTCCCAAACCCTCTTAGTCAGCTCCTTCTTTAAAAAATGACAAAGGATCCAAGCAAAAAGGAAAGAAGACTGAGCATCATTGCAATTTTTGTGGGAAAGATAATCATGATGAATCTAAGTGTTTGAAGAAGATGGCGGCCTTGGAAGCAGCAATGAAGAAGCACCACATCAGCCTAGATTCATCTTCAGAACCTACCTCTCATGGACATGAACTTTGTGCTTCTGGTTACTCTTATACTACATCTTCTTCTTCTACTTCAATTGAATGGCGCATTGATTTTGGAGCATCTTATCATATGGCTAAGGATAAAGCCATCTTTTCTACTATGCATGAATGTAACACCAAACAAATATTCGTTGGTGATGATATATCTCTAAGTGTTGTAGGATCTGAAACAGTTCTAGTAGAAAATGGTCATTTCAGTGTTGTACTATGTGTTCCAAAAATTTCCTACAATTTTTTATCAGTCTATCAAATTACTCATTCAGGTGAAGGTAAAACTGTGACTTTACACCTCACCAAGTTATAATCAAGGATTTTAAAAATCCTCAAAATATCCTTGCTACCGGAACTGTTGATGATATTACCAGGTTGTACAAATTTAACAAATTTGGGTCATCACCTTTTCCTTCAGTTTTTTGTTGCTCATAGTGATAACTTGAGCAAACTTTGGCATGAGCGACTTGGTCACTTAAATTATCGCTCATTGCAACAGCTATGTAAATACAATATGGTGACTGGTCTTCCGCTGGTATCTTGCAAGGATGGTGTTTGTTCCGGTTGTGTACTCGGAAAACATTATCGGGACAGTTTTGACAAACGTGCCTCTTAGCACACCTCGGTTCCCTTGGAGCTTGTGCATAGTGACTTGTGTGGCCCTCTTCCATCTACTTCCTTTTCTGGTTTCAAATATTTTTTAACCTTCATTGATGACTACTCCAGACACACTTGGGTTTAGTTCCTAAAACTTAAGAGCGAAGTATTTAACATGTTCTTGGCCTACAAGGCCCTTGTTGAAAAACAATCTGGTCATCAAATTATTAAGTTAATATCTGACAATGGAGGAGAATATTTTAACAACAAGTTCACTACTTTTTGCACTAAAAAAGGAATCCAACAATAGCACATTGTTCCATATACACCACAACAAAATGGTGTAGCTGAACGGAAGAACCGCACTTTAAAAGAAATGGCTAATTATATGATCCAATCTAAAGGACTAAGTCTTCAATATTGGGCTAAGGCCATAAATTGTGCAAATTACATAGTTAATCGCACACCCACTAAATTTTTACAAAGTATAACACCGGAAGAAGCATGGAGTAAAATTAAACCAGATGTAAGTCACTTTCATGTGTTTGGTTATGAAGCATGGGCTCACATTCCAGATGAAAAACAGAAAGCATTACAGCCTAAAAGTGAAAAGTGCATATTTGTTGGATATTTTGAAGATGTAAAAGGTTATATACTTATTCAGCCACATTCTCATGATATAATCATTAGAAGAGATGTTAAATTTGATGAAAATCTCTTGGCCAGCAAGCCTAACTTTGGCCTGCGAGCCTGATTCGGCGATTGTGCCTTCTTCTTCTTCTTCTTCTGGCTTCCTTGATAGGTTTCCAACTCCAGTTTCTGATGATGACAGTGAGGATGAAAATCCACCTCTACTTGCTCATGTTCCTCTAATTGCACTAGCACCAATACTTCCTCAATGGGTTCATTCAACATGTGAAGCAGCTAGTGATCTTGCCGGTGATCCTAGAGATCAATGTCGAACACGTTCTCAGTTTTAGCGAGCCTCTTCTCTTTTGGCTCAAGTTTCTAAGAATCATGATCTAGAAACTTTTGCAGAAGCTTCAAGAAATCCAGATTGGGATGCAGCTATGGATGAAGAATATCGTTCCTTAATGGTGAACGATACTTGGGATCTCGTTCCTCTTCAAAAAGGAAGAAAACTTGTTAGATGTAAATGGGTCTACAGAACTAAGTATGCATCAGATGGAAGTGTTGAAAGACTTAAGAGAAGGTTAGTTGCCAAAGGATTTTCCCAAGTTGAAGGGAATGAGTACAATGAAACCTTTGCCCCTGTAGCAAAAATGAACTCCATCCACCTTGTTCTTTCCCTTGCAGCCTTACATAACTGGGAAGTCCATCAAATGGATGCCAAGTCTGCCTTCTTACATGGTGATTTACATGAGGAAATTTACATGAAACAACCTTCTGGATATGTTCAGTAACTCTAGCCTTGTTTGTCTCCTTAAGAAATCCTTATATGGACTTAAGCAAGCTCCTAGATCTTGGTATGCCAAAATGGATAGCTTTCTCCTTGACACTAGTTTTTCTAGATGCCATTCTGACCCCAATGTCTATACCAAGAAAGTAGGAAACCATCTCATCATACTTGTTCTTTATGTTGATGATCTTATCCTTACTAGTAGTGACCCTAAACTTATAACCCATGTGAAATCCAGTCTTAAGCAAAATTTTGAAATGTCAGACTTAGGACATTTGCATTATTTTCTTGGTCTCCAAGTTTTGCAAACCAAAGAAGGAATCTTTCTTTCCCAGTCTAAGTATGCTTGTGACCTTCTTCGTCGCTTCCACATGGAAGATTGTAAACTAGCCCCTTCTCCATTCCAGTTTGAAGTCAAACTTTCTGCCACTTGTACTTCCCCTAAAGTAGATGCCACCTTGTATCGTCAGCTTGTTGGTGGTCTTTTATACTTGACTCATTCCCATCCTGACCTTTCCTTTTTCGTTGGTCATGTTGCCCGTTATATGCAAACTCCTCATGAAAGTCACTGGAAAGCAACAAAAAGAATACTTCAATATATTCGAGGTACAATTTAGTTTGGGATTCATTACAGTACAAGGGGGAAACCTTTGTTGGTTGGTTTCACTGATTAAGATTGGGCCGGCGATCCTGATGATCGAAAGTCTACTACAGGTTATGTTTTCAGTCTGGGATCTGGACCTGTCACTTGGGCTTGTAAGAAACAACAATCTCTTGCTCTTTCTTCAGCAGAAGTAGAATATTGAGCTGCAGTTAATGCCAGTCAAGAAGATTTATGGCTTCAACAGATCCTTTCAGAGTTTGGATTCGAGCAGCAGAAGCCTACTCCACTTTGGTGCGACAATCAAAGTGCCATCAAGCTTTCCAAAGATCCAGTTCTACATCAGCGCAACAAACACATTGAGCTCCACATGCACTTCATCAAAAATCTTGTTCATTATCATGTTATTGAATTTCTCTATTGCCCTACAGATGATCAAGTTGCAGACATCTTCACCAAGTCTCTTACAGAAGCGAAGTTTTCTAAACTTCAGTTTATGTTAGGAGTTCAGGAATGTGTCCTTAAGGGGGGATAGGCTCTAATGCCTCTTTCCTTCTCCTAATAGTGTCACTTTTGTAAATCCTTCAATCCTATCCCAAGTTGTTGAAGGTGTTTGGTCTTTTGGGAGTACCCTGTGTACCCGAACACCTGACACAACAACAACAGCTAATGATAGAACAACATGGTTAGATACAGCACCATGTCCCTAAGGACTATGAAGGTACTAAGGAGGTTGCATCTCTAGGGTCACCTCTGTAGGAGTGAATACCAGTGTTAATACTGAGTGTACATCCTCCCACGAATGGAGTAGAAGGAGCATGTTGAGTAAAGTAGTTGTCATTGATGTCAAATCAGTTATCATAAGTGAAAGATATGGTGGAATACTGAAGGTTGTCGGTATCTAGAATAACAAAGGAATAACCCTATTATAGGTTGCAATTTTGCAAGTTGAATGACAAACAAAAAACTCTCTAGCAAGTTGAACGAATGAGATCGATTATTCAAGTAAATAGACGGCTCACAATGTTCTTTCTGAATGAACTAGACCATAGGTTAAAAACATGAGAAGTAACAAGTTTCCACAACAATCAAGATCATAGGGGTTATATAAGTCCCACACTAGATCTGATGGTTAAGGATTAGTTCCAATAGTTAGGCGAAAAATCCCAAGTTCCGCAAAAGATCAAATATCAGATGGCTGAGATTAGTAAGAAAGGGTATGCCACTACATGAAATGCACAAATTTCTTCTCAAATTCCAATGCAATCATTCCTATACGAAATCTTGAACATTGTTTCATCTAAGAAAAACTAATGCAAGTACCATTTTAATGCAAGTGCATAATGCAAAAACAATCCATAAGTAAAAATATTTGTTTATTTTAATTAAAATGATATGAAAATGAAACAAATAGACTCTACAAACTCCCATACCCTTCAACAAGTATCAGAAACAAGCCAATCAATACACTGAGACCAAGAATCCTAATGCACTAATGACAAAACAAAAAATTGATAAATGACAAAAACAAATTTTAAATAAAAG
This sequence comes from Pseudotsuga menziesii, assembly GCA_001517045.1. Classification (NCBI taxonomy): domain Eukaryota; kingdom Viridiplantae; phylum Streptophyta; class Pinopsida; order Pinales; family Pinaceae; genus Pseudotsuga; species Pseudotsuga menziesii. Next base: position 134,170 of record LPNX010616031.1, read on the forward strand.
CAAAGAAAAAGACGTCTTTGGTCAACATAGAAGCAGTAAACAAGCACCACAGGCACCCAATAAAACTCAACAACACTCACAACCCACCCAAAATATCCAAAACATCAAGATATCACTCACAAAGAGGGATGTATGTAATTTTTCCCAGAAAACCCACGTGTATACGCGACTGTAAGTACTACAACCTATGTGTATACGTGACTGTTACCTATAAGACCCGCGTATAGCAAGAGATGGGTGGTAAAAAGGTAGTCCAAGACTCAAATCACTTAAAAGGAATAACAATGGGATAACACACTCCTAAGTGCAACACATAAACACAGAGAAGCAAAGAGAAAATCAAGTACATTATGCACCCAAAGCCCAACAAGAAGGAAAGTCCCCAGTGGAGTCACCAATTTTGTTATAGAGAAAACTTCCTATGGCTTGGGGTGGACCAAAACAGATAGTATGACACCATAAATCAATCCACTTCCAATATGATAAATACATTAACAAGTTTAACACTAAGGGATGAGAATCGTACCTTATTCGGGACATTCGTAGAAGATCCTCGTTGAAATTTCAATCACACTTGCACCTACATTTCATTCTCAACAACAACGAAACATACAAGCATGGTAGATATTAAGTGTTAGAACATAATCTATCATATACAAATCCAATATATAATCAAAGCAACTACATCCATGGACAAAAAATATTCATGTTTACACATATAATGGACGAGAAATGGATATTTCTATTAAATGTAAATAGCAATACAAATGAAAACCTCTATCGACACCTTGTCGAAATCCAGAAACTGATTCCTCCACCTAGGCCTCTGCCACTTCAATACTCCATATCAAGTGATGCTCACAAGGAAAAGGAAAGCTTGGGAAACAACACTAATGGTTGCTCCAAGGATAAAGGGATGCAAATTGAAGTATGCAAGAATGGGGCACACATCCACTATAGTATTTTTTCTCTCACAAGTTCTCCTCTTTCAATGCTTCCAAATAGCTCAATATATAGCCCCTCAATGAGAAGTGAAGGTTCAAGTCAGAGTGTTTCTAGGCATATAGGAGGCCAAGAGTCAGGTTATTCGTTACTTGATGAAGGAAAACTCCAATTTTTTTTTTTTGAGCACATTTCACGATGTGTGCAAGTCATAGTGGAGCAAGATGCGTCTACACGCGGTCTCTAAGCTACTGAACCACGTATACCGCTAAACATGAATTTTTAAGGGAATTCTATGAATCATCAAAGTTATATTGAGTAAAGGGGGTCCAAAGAGTTTGCATAGAGATAGGGATAGGCCATAAAACATGATATACCAAGTGTGGTACAATCATCTATAACAACAACATTTCTTTTGTTGCTTCTGTGATGGTTTAGTTCTTTTGTTCCACAACCCCATTCTGTTGAGGATTGTTTGAAGTGAAATCTCTGCCATTATCTGACCTTAGAGTATTGATCTTCCTATTGGTTTCGTTCTCGACCAAGGATTTGTATTCCTTGAACTTACTGAAAACTTCATTTTTCCCTTTCAACAAATACATCCAAGTCTTACATGAGAAATCATCTATAAATGAAACATAGTACACATACCCGCTTAATGCGATAGAAGAAATGGGTCCACATACATCCGAGTGCTATCTCCAGTATTCCTTTGGCCTTGCTCTCAATGCTGGGAAATGTTTTTTTGCATTCTTTCCTTGTGCACATCCTTTGCAAATGTATTCATGATTTTTCTGTATCTATGGAAGTCCAAAGATTTCTTTTCTTCCAATCGATAGTGCTCTACAATGCACATGTGCAAGCCTTCTGTGTCATAGTTTGCTTGGTTCAATTAACTCGTGAACCAATGCTTGTTCAGGTTGTCCCTTTAGCTTGTACAATCCTCTGTCTTCTTCTCCAATCATTATTGAATCCTCTATTCTCTTCCATATATTCCACATTATAACTTTTCCATTGACAAATGCAACTCTAATTCCCTTTTCATCTAGTACAAAGATGGAGAGAATATTCTTCTTTAATCCTAGAAGATATAGCACGTCCTCATCTTTAAGGATTTAATGGAGTCAATGTTGCATGATGCTTCTCCACTCCCTTTTATGGGGTATTGGTAATCATCCCCAAGTTTCACCTTGTGAGGTGAATCATGTTCATACATATTAACGAATGATACCTTGTATCTCGTCATGTGTTTAGAATCTCCACTATCCAAAAGACAAGCATTGCTTCTATGTGAGATAGTTCCAGTAAGTGTTGAGATTAGCACATACTCTTCATCTGAATCATCCTTCTCTCATCTAAATATATTCTTTTTTTGGTTCATAGTCTTCGGCAACATGAGCATGGTGTCTCCTTTTCCTTATGGGAAAATATAATGCAAACTGTTCCTTTTCATCACAAGTATATCATAGAACATTTCAAGGATCTCTCTTCGTCTTTTGTTGCTTCTTGCCCTTATTCTTCTTGTGATGAAATTTCTCCTTCTTCTCCTTTTTGCTGAAGTTCTTCCTGGTGTGAACTATGAGAGCTTGATATTCAGTTTCTCCCATCTTCTCTTTTATTGTCACGAGTTGGGCTTATTCTTGTGCACATTCTTCTCTGAGTCTGTTGAAATAGATCACCCTCCTTATTGAACAAATTCCTTGAATGAATGAGTCCCATGATCTAGGGATACCATTCAAGGTAGTCATTACAATTTATCCTTCGCCGAAATTCTCTTCAACAACTTCAAGTTGTTATTTGATTTGAGAAACTCTTGTGAAGTAAGACTATATAGTCTCAGAGTTCTATATCTTCACATTCTTCAATTGGTTCCTCAAAGTCATCTTTTGGTTAATGTTCTTTCCTTCGAACATCTTTGTCAAAGCATGATATACCTCCTTTGGTGTATTGAATGAAGACATAAGGGGGATAAATTGATACTTAATAGAATATCAAATGATTCTCTTGGCCTTAGACATTCTTCTCTTATGAGTTGCATTATCCTCATCTCCCTCTCGTTCTGGAACCTCCTAAGTGATGTACTGATCCAAATCATTTTCTTCAAGGATTAGGGAGATTTTGTACTTCCATGCTGGGAAGCTATCAACCCCTCCAGGATTATCCTCAAGCTAAGTATGGTGAGTCATCTTTTCAAATGATAACCTCAAATGGAAATAACAAAGATTTAGATCTTATCGATTTGAGGTGTCTGACCTAGTTCTGGAGATGGCTAACCTAGGGTTTGTTAGAGAAACCCTATTTTTCCAAACTTGGATTTTGGGAATTATGTTTGGACAGAAAGATGTGCATCCTTGAGGTGATTTTCCTAGCAAGGTCACATTCTAAAGACTAAGGTGGGAATCCTCTGAAAGTTTATTCTCTAGTTTCTTCTAGCACCAGCAACAGGGTCAAAAATGAAAATTATTCAAATATGAAATTGTTTCCACCAAAATATGTTCTCTACTAAGGAGAGTTAGCCAAGCCCTCTTTTCTTCATGATCTGTGGAGAGAACACCTTGAACTAGGAATCCCTAGTTTCTGCAGCTCCACAATGACTTCTTTCAGGAAGGATCTGATACCATGTTAGTTTTTCTAGATCTTATTAGCTTAATTAGGATCTTTGTATGAAAGAATAACAAAGTGCAACTAGATGCATAAGATATAATATATACACAAGACACACAGATTTTCACCAAGGAAACCATAAAGGAGAAAACCCCGCAAACTTCCTCATAATAGTACAGTCACAAAGACTGTGTCATAAGATGATAAATCCCAGTGATAAGAAGTATTCAACATCTATCTATCTCTCCGCCATTCTCTCCCTCTCTTGCAAACTTGAGTGAGTGTGAGGTGTGTATCAATAAGGGAGGTAACCTCCCTATTTATACTAATCAAGTGGCAGACCTTTTACATGACTGGGCTGACATGTTTCACTATCAGAGCTGACTTCTCCTAGAGAGACTCCAAATACACATTACATAATGTCACACTAGGGACTATTTCCCTGACCATTAGAGGAAAGTTGAGGTATAAAATGGGCCTCCTAAGGAAAATAATAAAATAATAGTTAAAATAGTAAAATAATAATTAAAATATTAAAATAATAGTTATTAATTTTTGAGGAAGAATGAAAAAAAATACTTTTTTTATTCGTATTTTTTACATATCTCCATTTGTTTTTACTCAAATTCCAAGCAGAAGAGCTCATTGGATGTGGAATTTAATTCTGCATCCAACGAGTACCCACAATACATACTTTTGACAGACCCCGCTACCCCAAAAATAAGAAATACCTGAAAAAATGTGATGATGATGTCATCATCATGTTTTTTCAAGTATTTCCTATTTTTGGGGTAGCAGGATCCATTAAAATTATGTAGTGTGGGTACTCGTTGGATGCAAAATTAAATTATGCGTCCAACAAGCTCTCCCACTTGGAATTTGAGTAAAAACACAGGAAGATATGTCGAAAACACGAACAAAAAAACTAGTTTTCTTTTATGACAAATATGTCAATTCAACCATTATGGTTGACTCATTTTATTGAAATTCTATTGGTTCCTGAATTCCAACTCACAAAATTTATTGTTGGCGCATTTTCTTATAAGTCCCATTTTAGACCCCAAATTTCCTCTAATGTTACAACGAACATTGTACCTCAAGGTATAGACACAATAAATACATCCCGCAAGGAGGAAAACAAATATCTAATGGGGGTACAACAACATACAATGATAATATACATCAGAATATCTATAGAAGTTACAAATACATAAATAATTAAAAAACCATGAAAGTGAACAACTACAACTATACAACTAAATAAGACGTAAAAAGTACTACACCATTCCCCATCATAGTGTAGTAGTTACAATCAAACATGGAGGTCACTCAAATACTCTAAAAGTACAACATAGATAAATTATATGAGCTCTATACAGTACTACATATAGACCCACCAATTCCATCTTAGGAAAGAATTGATGACACCGGATCCAATAACATTCAAGAAGTGAGGCAATATGCTTCAAAGATCGCACACTACAAGACACTAAGAATCAACTCCTTAGAAGTTATGACAATCTATCATTTGGGAAATCAAAGACCCAATATCCTCCTTAAAATGAATTGACTTGCCATTGGTACCCATTCATTATTGAAAATTTGGAGTATAAAATGGGCCTTCTAAGGAAAATAATAAAACAATATTTATGAATCTTAGCGGAAGATAGAAAAAAAAGATTCTTCATATTTTAAACATGTGATCCTATGGTTTTTCTTCAATTTCAAGTGGAAGCACTTGTGGGATGTGGAATTGAATTCCGAATCCAATGAGTACCCACACTGTGTACTTTTGATGGACCCCACCCCACGAGAAATGAGAAATACATTAAAAATCATGTAGCTTTAAATGTATTTCTCATTTTCCTTTGTGTGGATTCCAATAAAAGTATGTAGTGTGGGTACTCATTGGATGGAGAATTTAATAATGCATCCAATGAGTGCTCCCACTTGAAATTTGAATAAAACCACAAGGATATATGTTTTAAATTAAAAAAAAAATAGTTTTTAATGAAAAATATGCCAAGTCGACAATTATGGTTGACACTTTTCTTGAAATCCTAATTATTCTTGAATTCCAACTCATCAATAAATTATGGTTGTCTCTTTTTCTTATGAGGCCCATTTTAGGCCCCAATTTTTCTCTAATGAGGGAGCTCTTGTATTATGTCTTACAAATATTCAAGGAGCTAGGGTATCACCATACACTACTGATCCATTCATATGCAAGATTGCACTAGAGACCCATAGATGTAGTATAAATGTTCTCATCATTAGAGTTAGTTGTTGATGTATCATGTTCATTTATTCCACCTGTCACATCCTTTACTGATAGATAACTACCTCAAGAATAAAATTTCATAAGAATCAGAGAAATAATTATCCAACTGCAACAAGAGAAAGAGGACCTTTAGGCTCAAATAAAAATAGCCTCTACACCAAAAGAGGTAGAGTTGACTCTAATATTTAAGAAGTTACGCAGGTCCTAAGAAAGAACAGGAGGGGGTCGTGACCCTAACAAGTCTCATGGAATACAGTTTCAACATTTGGAATAACCTTTAAGATGTGTTAGAATTGCAACATGTTGACCACTAGATAAGGGAACGTGAGGCACAAGTTAGACAAAAGAAACAAATTTTTTGGTGCACATTCCCCAATATAATGTAAAAATGCAATGATAGAAATATATGGCCTCACCAAAACGATTGCTACCATCAAGCCTGAGTAATAAGTTGTTGCCTCCATCATTGTAGAATCCCAAGACAGAAGTATTACGATACTTTGACTAGGGTTCATTCAAAGGATACAAAATTGATCACCCTTGTCGAACAAGTGAACCAAAGTCGAAAAATATTGCCAAGGAAGATGCGTGGTTAAGTACAACCTCCAAGGAAAATTTTAGGGGCAAAATTTTTACATGATCGAAAAAAAATAGGGTTTTAAATTTTGAAGAGGAAATTTTTTTATATAGAAATGTTTTAAAGTAGTTCGCCCTAAAATTAAATAATTTTTTTAATATGTAAACTCTTGTGTCCATCCGAAAATATAAAGAAAATTTGAGGTAATATATTTTCTCCCTCCATAATTTACAATGGATCCTTCATTTTTGTCCCAATTCATTAGAATCAATATTTTTTGGGGAGTAGTTCGTCGAATATTTCAACTATTTTAAGGGTTATACATGAATTATTTAAGTTATTTTTTCTTATCATGGTTATACATGTTACATTAATCTTGACTTGGTTAAACAATTATTAAAGATAACTTTTATTCGATTAATAATGGGTTTATCATTTAAGGTTTCTGAGCCCATGGTTTTGGATGTCCCGTGGTATTTTCCCATCATATCTGATAAATTTTAATTAAATACTTGAGAAACTCTATGGTATTTATATGATCCAATTTTTTTCTTAAGATAATCACTATCGCACATGATAAATCTTATTTAATGATTTGAGGAACTTCATGGTATTCAGAAGGTCCAAGTTTTTTTCTTAAGATAATAATAATAAATAATGGTTTTGATATTGGTGGTTTATGAGCCCATGGTTTTTAGTGTCATGTGGTATTGCATATGATAAATACTATTTAAGGACTTGAGGAACTCCCTGGTAATTAGAAGATTCAATTTAATTTTCATTTATTTAATTATTAAACCGTTACTTATTATATTAATAGTGCCATGTTGTGAATCAATATTCTCAACACTTTTTTTTTTTGATAAATTCATTTTAGTTCATGCTTGGAATGTTGTCTATAAGAGGGGTAATTTTTTTTTTTTCAAACATAGAAAATAAGTACATACTATAAATCTATAAGAATATTAAATTATATATTAACTTATTCTTTAATATCAAAAGACTTATATTAAAAATAATAATAAGAATGTACTGAAAGATTCATCGAGATTTTACAAAGGTCTTATAATTTAATGAGACAATTACTGTGTGTGTGTGTGTGTGTGTGTGTGTGTGTGTGTGTGAGTGTGTGTGTGTGTGTGTATACACACACACACACACAAAATCTTCTGCAATGTCGATGAGTTGGATATTACTAGGGGAAATTTTAGGGACCTTAAATAAAATTATATGTATAATAATTCGGGGAATCATCTTGGTAAGTTGGAAAATNGCAGGAGATTTTAAAGCATTTAAAATAAAATTCCAAAATTTTGGAAGTCCCCTACAGACGCATCTACCTTAAGTTGTAGCAATGGAGCCCTAAGTTCCTTTGCTTGGGACGAGCCAAATCATAGTGTTGGGTGAATATTGCGGATTGAATTTTGGACGAGTGCTTGTATGTCAAATATTATGGTTGATAGGGCGAGGCACACCAAGGGAGGTGGTGCATGAAAATTTTGTGGCGTGCATCAATAGTAGTCCAGGCATGACATTTTTTCATTCAATTAAAGTTGTTCACATGCTAATGGCATTGAATAAGAATATTGGCCTATTTAAATGGGATTTTTGTAATGGAAAGGATTGAGAACTCGCTGAAATAAAAAGAATGTAAGCTCTTGAGCAATTAATCGGATTTTGGACTTTCAACTAAGAAATTGTGTATTGTATCTTTACCTATTTTGATGATAATTTGAAATTGGATTATACTCTATTTCATATAGATATATGTCAATATATTGGTTAATGTTTATGTAATGCATGCTACTGAATGAATGGATAAAAAAAATCATCATAAATCTTTATGCATATTATGTGACTATCACTATCATTATTATGCATGTCTCAAGTGAGAACTTATAATAAACCTTATCCAACCCTAAATTAATAAAATCATTATTCATTTTACATATTGTTTATTAAAAAAAATATTCAAAATTTTATTATGTAAAAAAAACACGTATTAAAACATAAAATAAACATATCAAAAACTGTATAACAAAAATAAAAGAAAAAAAGAAAAAGTTTGACACATACCTAACAGCAACCTAATTCGATCTTAAGTTTTTGATATCTTCTCACACACAACCTAAATATCTTATGCATTGATGACTATCTTTTTAATACAAAATTACTTTGAACGTTATCTTTGCTAAAGCTTTGGTGTGCACTTAGTGACTATAAGGCCTTTTTCTTTTTAAGTTTTACTTTACACAATATTACGAAATTTTAAATAATAAAATATTAATTTTAAACAATTAAATATTTTGTTAGGTCTTCATTATTTCAAAGTTTGAATTGCAAATTAAGTTTGAATTAATTTTCAACACCATAAATAATAAAATAATGTTACCTAAAGGATATTAACGTGTTCATTATTTCATGTTTGAACTTAAATGATAAAATACAAAATAAAAATTTGATCTTAAAATTTTCAAAACCATAAATATTAATAATATTAATAGAATAATATATAAAAAAAAATAAATTGGATTTAAATAAAGAATAATATAATAATATTTAAAAAGAATTAAAAATAAGTTTATATAAAACCATTAAAATAATAATATATAAGAATAATTAAAAGTAAGTTTATATAAAAACCATTAAAAGAAAATTATGTAAGAGGAAAATAATGATGAATAGATTAACTACATTAGATATTGTGAAATTTTTAAAGTTAAAATTTCACTATATATATGTTTTTGTCGACTTTTTTTGTTTTCTTCTTTTTCTAAGATTATAATGTAAAATTTTTAATTTCTTATTATAAAAATTAATAAATAAAAATAATTGTTTATTCAAAGTTATTGAAATTTAGTACAAATTAAATTTTATTTACTCATTGTAATTAAATATAAATACATGCCTTTAGCATATATGATGAGTGTGTAGGAAACCCACTAAAATCCTTACATTATATCTCGATGTTTTGGAAATAACCTTTATATGTTATCCAAAGTTATTGGCGTTTGGTATAAGTTAAATTTTATTCAGTCATTGTACTTAAAGATAAATACATACTTCTAGCGTAGATGATGAGTGTGTTAAAAACCCACTAAAAATCTTTAGGGAAATAGATAAAAGTGGAAGTGGGGTTATATCTCTCCATTGCAAGTGGAAGTGGAAATGGAAGTGGTAACAATTTAGTAATTCATTTCTATATTGTTTAGAATTGCAAAAGTAGGGGCATATGTACTTTGAATCAAGTGGTTGATGGGATAGTATTTTTATAAGGAAACTAGGGTGGTTAAAAACCATATATTTAGGGGTTCTTTTAGGTGGATGAGAAACTTTGGATAATTTATATTAGAAAATTTAGAGTTAGTGACCTTAGATTAAAAGAGGAGGACTATATTATTTGGACACTCAATCCAATAAGTATATATACTTCTCATATGACCTCAAAGAATCTTTTTGCTCAATGGAATTAGGACCCTATTACATGACAATGTAAACATGTTTGAAGTTTTAAATGTCCATAGAATTCTCATATTGCAATGGCTACTGTTATATGAAAACATTGTCAGTTGAGATAACTTATAGAAAATGAACATAAAGGGTCTAAATGAGTGTAGTCAAGGGAGAAAAAACAAATTGCCATTTAATTATGAATTGTGGCTACATTAAATTTTTTTAGAAAGAGTTTGAAGGGATAAAGGGAACAAGGAATATTGGGCCTAGAAACTCTACTGAAGATGGACCTTTTCATTGATGCACAAAAAATGCCAATAGAGATTATGAACCCTTTCCTTTCACTACCTCTTGGGGTTCTTAGTTACCCTAAAATGCCACAATATTTAAGGAAAATATCATATCCACGATTCAATGTGCCATCCAATGTTGTAACACTCGATAGTTCTTCAAATAATCAAATGATCCAAAGTCACTTCAATAGGAAGATGAAGAAATCACTAATCGATTAAAAACCTTTGGTATTATTTAAATGAGGGTTCACAAGGTGAGCCACAAGTGAGAGTAGTAAGAGACATTATACACTTTTCTGAGTCACAAAACCAATAATAATGGTGTGCTCACAACCTTAAATCTTATATTAAAACTTGCAATTGAATATGTGATTTATGGTTTTTCAATTATTGGTGATTCACTTATTGTAATAAAATAGTAAGGGGGAATCCTCACTCTAGAAATTCAATGTACAAAAAATAATTGAAGAAGTTATGGGTATAGCACGGGCTTTCGTTTAGGTTTCCTTCAATGATATCTATAGGAAACAAAACTGGGAGGTTTATTTTCTATCTAAGGAGGGTCTCCAACTCCAACATGGTGATGGGATAACATAGTAAATAAACAAATGGGATAATTATCTACAAACTTTCATTGAAGAAGTTATAAGTATAGTTGAGGGATTCATTTAGGTGTCCTTTGATCATATTTATAGGAAAGAAAATGAGGAGGTTAATCTTTTTTACTTAAGAGGGTTTCCAACTCCAACATGGTGATTGGATAACACAAGTTGATTATATTCATAATTTTTTTCCAATGCTATTGAATCATTATATTTTAATCTATTTAATAAAATTATAATTGTTTTATTGAAAAAAAAGATGTTTATGGATTATTATTAATTTTACATATTGTTTTCAAAAAGATGGATTTTTATTCTAATTGCTTAAATCAAATTTTAAAACATAAAAATGATCAAATTATATTAATATGGAGATTAGTGTAAAATGCCTCAACAAAAACAACCAACCATACAAAAAAAAATTAAAAATATATTCAAATTTTATTATGTGAAAAGAAAATACATATTAAAGTATAAAATAAACATATTAAGGCTTCTCGAACAAAAACACTAAAATAGAAATAAACATGGACACTTGACCTAACCCTTGAAATTTCAAATAAATATTTAAGCATTAAACATTTAATTATTTTGAACATTTATTATTACTTAACCATTGCACTTACTCATTATATACATTTTTATTTTTATATTTTTTCATTATAAAAAGTTGTTGAAATTTTTAAAAGACACAATATTTTTAATTTTCAAGATATCTCTTCTCAAGCATGGCTTCATTATTTCAAATTTGAACTTAAAAAAATACCAGCGTAGATCCAAATCCTAGGCTCTATCAAGGGCCGAGATGGATCAAATCTCTTGAGGTGCAAACCTTTTCTTAGGTATCCATTGATTTGATTCAACCAAAAGACACATCTTTTTATTTAAGATCCACATATAATTTTATTATTATTAATATTTAATATTATTTATGGTCGACATATAATATTTTTTATTTAGTTAGGAACGAACATTGCATCATTTCCCCACACATGGTTTTAAAACCATATGCAAAACCCTCCTACAATCATGGGTTGTTTGGTCTTAAAACCATGTGCAATGCCCTCCTAAACCATGTACAATAAAACCATAGGTTGTTTAGGAGGCCTTGCACATGGTTTTAAAACCATGTGCAAAGCCTCCTAAACCATGTACAATAAAACCATGGGTTGTTTAGAATGCCTTGCACATGGTTTTAAAACCATGTGCAAGGCCAACATTTTTTTACCCATAATTCAATTTTGTGTTTTTTTCTTGACCCACATATTTTTTTTATGGATAATTAAATTTTTACTATTTTATTGTTTTGTTAGGTAGGAAGATTACAACATCTCCCCCATGTTAGATTGTTTTTGTGGCCAACATTTATTTTGGCCTATTAGAAAATTTAGTTTTTATTAATAAAAATAACGTTATGAAATTGATATTATTTTTTATTTTGTGTTACAAAATCTCTCCCATAATATTCACTATCACTATTATTTTTTGTGACATGTTATAAATGTTACATCACGTTACAAGATCTCTCCCATAATATTCATTATCACTATTATTTTTTGCTGACTTGTTAGTAACATTACATCACGTTACAAGATCTCCCCCATACTGGGTTGTAGAGCGCCTCTCGGCACAAAAATACAAATTAAAATCGAAATTTGATATATATTTTTGGAAAATAATAAATAGAATATAATTTAGTAATAATAAATAATAAATTTAAAATATATTTTAATAATAAATTAAAAAAAAATATTTTGTGAGAAAAACATAATAATAATTATAAATTGATAAACTTGCATGTGGTTTGCGAAATCTAAAAGTTAAAAATTTATTAATTCACTTGCCTATATATTGTTGATATTTATAGCTTTATGAAGTTATACTTAATTGTTTGTAATGATATGTTTTACCAAATTAAATTTTCCCGTGGGAATGACACGAACATGAAAGCAGAATTCGTGGGGATTACTGAAGGTTGCGAACTTCTTTGGTATTGACTCCATCGGCATTTTTGGGACTAGTTGGTGGGGGACTCGTTGGGATTGTTCAACGAACAAATAAGAAACATAATCTGAATATGCTTCATTTTTCCCCTTAGTGTAATAGAATTGTAAGATGATAATCTCCTTCTATGATTTACTCTCTCAAAAGAGGTTGTAGATTGTAAGGAGGGGTGGATTACTTGGCAAGAATGGACTAAGGCTTATTGACTTATTCTGGATATATGTTTTTATATGTGGACTAGTTTCATAGTGGAGAAAGAAGAACAATGCTTTCTTGTTCATGTTTTGTTGTTTTGGAGTTTTTATATTTTGTCTATTGTGAATGGTTAACCTTGTTGGTTAACCTTGTTATATTTGGTTTGATTTGTGTTCTTTGGAAATGTACTTTTTAGTTGTCCATAATAATAAAAAGTACATGTTAAATTAACAAAAAAAAATAATAAGTGAACAAGTGTAAATAAAGGACAATAAATATGAACCAGTATAAATAAAAGAAGCACCCGTCACAATTAAAAATAAAAAAATCACCCATTAAACAAGTATAAATAAAAGAAGTGTCATTCATTTTTTTACCAATCAATTTGAATTAAATAATCCATCTTTAGGATTATAATTATTTTATATCTAATCACTCTTTTATTTTTTTATTTTAAACTATTCTATAATAAGAAAGTTGTTAAGTTTTCTTGCTTGAATAAAAAGTTTCCAAAAATAACTGCTCCATTAAATTCCAACCATCATTTCATAAAAATAAAGTTTCCAGAAATAACTGTTCTATGAAATTCCAACCATCATTTCATAAAAATAAAGTAAATTCAAGTCTCTTTATTTCTCTACATAATTTATTCGTTAAATAATCCTATTTATTTTCTGTTCAAAAGTTTAAATTACACTGCTCTATTAAATTCCAACCATCGTTTATACAAATAAAGTAAATTCAAACATAGCTGATATGAAAAACCAAACCATATTAATCAACTTTTAAAAATATTTTTCTTTTAAACTCTCTATAGAGCTTTTGAAGCTTGGAGAGATGCACACTTATCTAAAATGAACGTTGCACACATCAGCTGTATGCTCTGCAGCCAAGGTGGTCAGTGACCCTATTTGAAAAAAACAATACATTACTTGCCTTTAAAAAGAAACCATTATCCTTCTCATCCCTGCCAAAAATAGCACGAAATAAGAACCCTTTTACTTTACTTGTTTTATTGTGAATGCGTTGGTAGGTCCTCCGATCTGTTCCCAACTCCGTGACCCTCCGCTTCTTCTCTCCCTCTCTTCTTCGTGTGGTCCGTGCGACCTACGGGAAATCCGTTCTGTGAATCGGGGGCGAGCGCCAAGGGAAAATTAACCAGAGCCCTGTCTCCTCGGATCTTGAAGGCGGCGCGGTCATACGCGAGAGCGGCCTCTTCGGCGGTATTAAAAGTGCCCAGCCAAAGTCGAGCGCCCTTCCTGGCCGGGTCTCTTATTTCTGCTGCGAATTTACCCCACGGGCGCTGCCTTACACCTCTGTAGTGCCTGGCCCAGCTATGCTTCATCTCTCCATTCTCCTCCTGCCTTAACTGTGGCTCTCCCTTTACCTTTACTGCCTCCGCTCTTCTTATAACTGTACATACAGAAGAGGAGGAGGAGGAGTGTTGTTGTGTAACTGTAAATGCATTCTGATTGTGTTGTGACGTTGATTGGCTGCGGCTATTCTGACATGGCCTCGAGGCGGCGATAACATCTTCATTGGCCTGGATATCATCATGGTCCTCGTCAATATTAACGTAAACGCCGCCGCCACCAGCGGAGGGCAAGAACGACAACGATGAGCTTTCTTGATCTCTATCAAGATCAGCTCTATCGTCTTCCACTTCCAGCAAATGATGGCGAATCAACTCCAACATATAATCCATGTCCTTCCCTGCAGTAACTTCCGTCATTCAGATTCACATAACCAAACAAGCAGGCAGCTAGTGCTGGTTGTAGATTCAGGAATGAGTTTTGAAATATAGAACACTTATTCTCGTTTCGAGCGAGTACATTGTATCATAGTAGTGCGCTCTTTCGTAGCATTTTCATTAATATTATTATATATTTTAAATAATATTTAAATATAGAGTAATATATATTCCATTGTCAACTTGCACCCTTTACATATTACATATTAGGCGTGGGCGTGGTCGTGGTCTTGTTGAAAGTTGGAATAATAATGATATTGAAAGGCCATTGGAATTTTAGAAAAATAAGAGACGTGCAGATTGAGTAATTGAATATAGGGTTTAATTCAAGTCAAAAGCACTGTGCTCACGTCTTTTCTATGATTGTGGAATTTGTGCACAAATGCAACTCATTGTGTGAAGATATTGTTTCACAATCAACAGTCAAATGTTTTGGGATTTTGTATGGAAATGTAACACATTTTATTTTAGTATAGTTTTTATCTGAAAATATAATTCGTCACAATCAAGCGTCAAATGTTTTCCGATTTTCGATGGAAATGTAAAGTATTTTAATTTATTTTAGTTTTTTTAAAGCGTTTCATGTCAATCAACGGCCAAATTTGATGGAATGATAGTGCCAAACTCAGTATAATGGGCTAAATTGGCCTGGCTACATTAAATCAATGTTCATACAAAACCGAGTTCCATCGTGTGTGACGATCATGTTCCTCTAATAAATAACCTAGAGTCTATACATAAGACAAGACCATTAGTTGATTTGATTCCTTTTATTTTGGAAAGAATCAAGGAAGGGCTCACAACTCACGAGAAATTTCAACAAATTTCGTCACATTTCATAGTTTGGTAGGTCGAGCAAAGCGTCAACCGAACATCCAAGCCAGAACATGTCTCAACGGAATTGAACTTCGGTGGATGGAATGAAATCTATCTAGCGTCACCAACGGACCACCATATCCTTGACAATGCCATCTTTACACTTTAATAGGTCTACTTTTAAGTCCATAATAGATTTATTAGAAATAATTGAAGCAGGACCATCCAACCCTAAGACTCCTCATTGTAGATAGATGTTTGGAGGAATTTGGACGACCTCCATACAAGATAAAAGTTGGACAATAGAGCGGACGACAAGTCAAAAGATTAATCAATTTGCGGAAGATGTCGATGAAAAAAGGATTGACAAAGGTTTTGGTTATTTGCCTGCTAGCATGCAAGAGATCGACATCAAGAGGAGTCGTGAAGAAGGATCAGTTGGAGTACAAACCAAATCATAGATGAGAAGAAGTCGGTTTAGATCAATGCTAAAGCAAAGGAAGTTGGAGGATGATCAATGGGAAAAGGATGTATGACTTAGAGTCACGACGACTGAAGAGGTCGAGAACATAACTAACCGGGAAAAAGCCGAGGCACGAGGCACAAAGAGACAGGCAATTATTGAAGTAGGTGAATCAATTATTGTAGAAGTTATGGTGGTTGTTTGAGTGTGCTAGATGGTAGAATACACAAAAGAGGTTGCAGGTGAAGCATTGAATGCTCATAACTACAAAATAAAGTTCCCAAAGACTTCTAGAAGGAGATTGAACGGGAATTCGAAGAGAAGAGGGAGGCTATAAATAGAGACTGAGACAATGAGAAGGGGTTGTTGTTCCCAAGTGATCGAGGATCCATAGTAATTTATGTGCAATTCAGAAATGTCATAAATAGACTGATGATACATAGCATTGACTCTGACTTGTAATCAACATATGTAATTGTTTTCAAATATTAATAACAAGACATTATTCAATCTCTTAATCTTTATTGTGTGTCCTTTATTGTGTCTTTTTTCACTGTGTATCATGATTTGCATGATAGTATCCTAACCTCCCTCACATCAGTTAATATTAGAGAAGGAGTATCCTACATGAAGAGTCCAAATGCGATTAGATGTGGAGGGAAACTCCAACTGTGGTAAACCTAGCTGTGTTTGGGGTAGAAATGATTTAGTCGATCAATTGAACGAGCAATGGATCAGAGGGGTGTCAATCTCTCTAGTAGAGGACGACGGCCACATATAGGCAAAATCATGATTATTGATCGGGAAACATACAAGGATTGTGTTCAAACTATGAGAACTCTAAAGAATGAGTTGGATTCTATGAAGAAAGCACGAAAAAGGGGATTTGTGACTAAAACCCTTGACCATATTGATGTGGAAGTTGAGGAAGAGGAAGTTGCTAAGGAAGCAGAAGAAGAGTTGGAAGATAGATTGCTAAAAGTCTTTCTATAAATGAAAGGCAGGTAAAAAATGGAAGTGACTACCTACTCAGAGAGTCTTAACCCTAAAGAGTTGATATACTCGATGATAGAAATGGAAAAATACTTTGATATGGAGCAAATTGAGGATGACAAAAGGGTAAAATTCATTTGCTTAAAATTGAAGGGACATGCTTCATTGTGATGGGACAATGTACAGGACGATGGAATAAAGAAGGATAAAGACAAAATCAAATATTGGGATAGAATGATTGCCAATTTGAAGGACAAGTTCTTTCCCCCACTGATTATATGATTTCCTTATTCTAGAAATTCCATAAACTAAGGAAGAAAAAGCTCACTATTCAAGAATTCACTGAATAATTCTAGAGATTGTCCATAAGGTTAGGACAGATGAAGAAAAGTGAAGAATTTGTATCTAGATATGTGAATGGACTAAAATATGCCATCTAGGATGAGTTGAGCCTATCTAGGTTTAGAACAGTCAAAAAGGCCTACCAATTGGCCTTGAAAATAGAAGATAAGTTCACTAGAAAGGCCTCTATAGCTAGAGGGAAATCTACTGTGAGAGGTAGTGAAAAATTTGCTACCACTAGAGGGAGAAATAATGGAACAAAGAAAGAGGAAGGTGGCGATGTTACAAGAGATGAGGCACTGCTAAAGACCATACATGAGTATAGAAGGGATGGTGAAAAACCTAGAGGTAGAGGCACATTTGGTTGGAGAGGAACCTTTGGATAAAAAGATCCATGTTATAGTTGATTTTACCTCATCATGTAGATCACACATTTATGGCCTTCACTGTCCCTTTGTAGAATCCTTGCACATTATGGACTTATATTATACTTTTATGTCCCAAGATTATCGCAAAAAATTTCCTGTTTATACCTATACGCAACTTTTAAAGCAATACTCGTGTGTATATGCAACTTTTGACCTTAAACCCGCGTACATTAGGATGTGTGCAAAATGAAAAATATTTTTGGAGTTTTCCTCATTTGAGTTCGAATAACTTGACTCTTGGCCTTCCAAATTCCTTGAGAACGCTCGGATTCGACCCTCCATTACCTCTTTGGAGTGTTATATAAGGAACCCCTTGGATACATTGAAAGGGAGAGAAATTGAAGAGCAAGGAAACTATAGTCCATTGTTGCCTCAGTTTTTCTTAGACTTGAGTCTGCATCCCTTTGTCCCTTGGAGCACATAGTGTTCTTCCCAATATTTCCTTTGCTTTGTGAGCTTGCTGTCGAGAGATGGAGGATTGAAGTGGTGGAGGCCCAGGTGGAGGACTCGGTTTCTCCGGTTCGCAGAAGTGCCGACAGAGTTTGTCACTATTGTATCTCTTATTTATCACTAGAAATATCTTTTCCTGTCCAATTCATGTACATTTTGAATATGAATATTGAATCCATGGATGTATTTAATTGCTTATACATGGTTGATTATATATGCTAGAATATCTCTGACACATTTATATATGTCAGGCTTGTTTTGTTTGCTTTTGTTGAGAGAAAATTGTATTTACAATTCCATTGGAAAAGCTCATCGGGGATCTACTTCAACCGTCTGGAATAAGGTACGATTCGATATCCCTTAGTGTTAGGTTTACTTACTATTCTTTCATATTGGGAAAGATTGATTTCTGGTGTCATACTATCTGTTGTGGTACCCTTAAGCCATAGGAAGTTTCTCTCCGTAACAGAATTGGTGACTCTATTGGGGAGGTTACTTGTTTTTATTTAGGGTTTGGGGGCACAATGTGCTTGACTTGCACTCTATTTCTCCCCGTCTATGTGTCACATTTAGTAGTATGTTCACCCATTGACACTCCCCTAGAGTGGTTTGACCTTTGGCCTGCTTTTTACCATTTTCTTCTCTGTATATGTAGGGTTTTGGCTAAAAGTCACGTATATGTGTAGGTTTTTGGCCAAAAGTCATGTATACATGTAGGTTTTTGGGAAAAATCCGTGTATAAATGCAGGTTTTTGGCTAAAATTCGAGTACATACGCTACTGTTCTTTGAATAGTCGCGTACATCCTCCTTTTTGGTTGAGTATGATGTTGTGGGAAGTTGTTGGGTGGGTTGTGAGTGTGGCTGGGTCTTCCTAGGTTCTGATGTTGTCGGTTGGCGGCTTCTTTTGTCACCAAAGACCGCTTTTTTCATTGATTTTTCTTTGAAAGTAGTTCTAGTCAGTTATCTCCTTTTTTGTTTTTCCATTAGTGCATTAGTCTTTTTAACTCAGTGTCTTGGTTGGCTTGTATTTGATGCTTGCTGCAGAGACTAGGAATTTTAATGACTTTTATTTGCATTTTCAAAACAACTATATAGTTGCATTTTTATTTGGATTTCACATATGGATTTAAGGAGGTACTTGCATTGGATTGCTTGGATGAGAGTTGTGTTTAGGATTTCATATAGGAATGATTGCATTCTCATTTGATGGAAAAAAAATTCATCTCATGTAGTGGCATACCCTATTTTTCATTCTACAAAGATTGTACTTGGCATTGTTTGTTAGATGTGCACATTTATTTCACTGCTGAGTCTCAATATCATTAGTTGCACGGCCATTTCCCTTTGAGTAATTACAACCATTAAAATCAATGCTTAATTAAAATGAATTACAAATTTTTATTTTATAGGGTTCATCAACAAGATTAGGATTTAGAGTGTTGGAATAGTTCATTGTGAGTCAATTCTCCAACACTACTAAACATAACTAGGTGTCTGTCCAGGTGAGAGAGTGAAATCCTTGGTATAATTAGTGTTTCTCAAGAGGCTCCTCTTACACAGGAGTTAAGCACGAGGCAGCGCACGCGATTGTGATTGGGATGACCCATGGTCACTTTCTGTGAGCGTCGGAGATATTTCCAGGATCATATTTGTATCTAGGGGCCTTTGAGGTATCGATTGGTGCACCCTTGGGGTAACAGTTGTGCTTTTAGGGTTCGAGCTTTCCTACCCTACCCATACGGTCGATCCCACTTGCGACTGTCTGTCTAAGAATTTATTATACTAGGCTGATGTTAGTTTCCTTACCTAGGTATCTCAGGGGGTACTTGTAGAGGTTGTTCTATAGGTGTCATGGGCAGGTAGGGGTCAGATAGCATAGTCGCTTTACGCATTGAATTTGAGGGCCACTATAATTAGTTACACACCTTCACTTGTAGTGTATGGGAGTTTCAAGCCTCTCCTAGGCGAGATATACCTACTACATTTGGGAGCTCATTTATCCTCCCCTTGGATTTCTTTCATTCTGGCTTAGATTCTCTTAGGAGTGTGCTCTTTATGCGCCAGTTGGATTTTGGGATCACATTTACTTGAGTATATTTATGTTCTCTTGAGTTAGGGTCCTTTTATGTTTGTCATGCCTGATATCACTATTAGTATCCTGTCACCCACTGCAGGTCCTAGTGCGGACCTTGGTTTTGGATTGGGGGGCGCCATGACCCCTTACCTTGCTCATAGATTCAGGAGTGGTTATATTCCATCCTCTACTCCATTTGCGAAGGATTTCACTCCCTTCATCTGGTATTAACAATAGTGTTCACCCTTAAGGGGGTGGTAGTGGATACATGAACGTTGGGTCTACACATTACATTCCTTTTTATGTCCCATCGTCCACTGCAATGTTTCCTTTTATTGCAGCTATCATGATTAATCCTTCCTATATTTTGGACTCCTTACTGAATGTTTCCATATATTTTGGACTAATATTGTTGTCATGTAGGGTCCATGTTTTGCACACTCCCTCCAAGGTCTTTGACTTGCTCATTACTATCATAGGTATAATGTCTAAACTGGCATATAGGTTAGGATTTTGCGTCCGCCTACATTTTGCATGACCTTATGACCATTTCACCTTAACCTTAGGTTCAAACACATTCTACGATATCATGAAACTTTCATGTTGGTATTAGAAGTGGTATTGTGTGAATGGTAGAGATTTGTTGTACATGGGTTCCCTAGTTAGATCCTTTTTGCATTTGGTACCCATGCTGAGAGGCCTCCTTTAGATCGTGGGAGTCCCTTTTTTAGTCCCGCTGTGTCCTTGAGCAAGAGCTTCATACTCTTCTTGAAATATACACTGGCTTTTCCCCATAGGGACTCCCTTGTATATATCAAGTTGTAATTACATTTCATGAGTTTTTCTTTCCTTATTGAGTCTTAAGCTAGCTCCTTGCTTCAGAGTTATAATCCATATATCCTGAGCTTGTATCATGTCTAGCCAAATAGAGCCTTTACATATGATCCTTTTCATCTTGATTACCCCTTTATCGGGAGGAGACGTTCCCTCGAGTGTCGTTATCCTACACATGTTTCCTTGCATTGAGCATAGGTATATTCCACTGCTTGGAACTAGTTTTCCTGTCCCAGACACTTGTCTCCTCCTAGCTATGTACTATAAATAACTTTTATTATTTTTCAAGATTTTAAAAATATCTAAAAAAGTCCAAAAAAATAAAAAAACATAAAAATTCAGATTGGAAAAGATATTATATTTGGAAGAAGTCGAGTCATGTTGCCTTCGAACAAAGCACTATATATCGGATCCATTGGTTGGGTTATTATTTTGACTTTAGGGGTTGTACTCGTTACTTCGATTTTATCTCCACCAATTGGTTATGCTTCCAGTCCCCATGAAGCCTCTGTCAATGCCTGCTATGTCATAGAGATGTCCCAGTTTGCATATCGATTCCATGCTTCCTACCTTCAGTCATCACTTGCCTTATTCTCTTATTCAAAGGAAGTTGAAGCCTGAGTCGGCCATTCCTTGGTTATCTTGAATTTGCATGTTGGTCATTTCCAATATTGTTACTAGTTCATGCACATCTTGTTCGTTGAGTTCTTCCACATTATACAGCGTTGCTAAGTACCTCATGTGGTTTATGGGGGATGCCTCAATTCCCTCCTTCTAGTGGATTCCATTCCATCAACGTCAGATTATTTATTCTAGAATAGAAGTCTAGAGTCATTTGAGTTCCTTGAAACTTACAGTCACTAGTGGTAGGTTCTCTTACCATCGACAGTTTTGGGAATACATCAATGTCCCCTGATCAATGGACTCTTTCAAGTGTTCGAACTCAACACATCTATTAACGCTTGTTAGATTGTACTCTGTACCTTGATTCCCATTTTCATTATCAATGGGTTATCTCGCATCTATTAACAGTATACATCAATGAATGGTAATCAGACGACTAACTACTATGTTCGACCTCGACACATCTATTCACATTTTAGGACATGTACTCGTACAAGTTTGTGTCCAAGACCTTCCATCTTGGTGGCATTCCATATATGTTTCCTCCTTGATCATGCCAATCTTCATGAGATTTCAGCTCTCGTGATCATGGTTCCAGTGTTTCCAGTGTATATCAGATATCTTCATCCATTATGGAGATCTTGATCCATTTTATATTGTACATGGTGATGACTACACATGACACTTTATATATCATTTCTATTCATGGCCATTGTACTCTTATGTATCTAAGATTGGTACATGTATTTGTAGTCACGTGCAGAGATTGATTATTGTCTTATAATGATGAGTGGCTGGTTGGTCCACCCGAGTCTTCATTACTACACTTATGGGATGGATTTTATAATGTATTTCGGCCATCATGTTACCCCTCTGACCTCACACATTAGGGGGCATCTGTTATAGTTGATTTTACCTCATCATGTAGATCGCAAATTTATGGCCTTCCCTGTCCCTCTACAGACTCCTTGGACTCTATGGACTTATATTATACTTTTATGTCCCAATATCATCCCCACAAATTTCACGTTTATACCTATACGTGACTTTTAAAGCAATACTCGTGTGTATACGCATCTTTTGACCTCAAACCCACGTACATTGAGATGTGTGGAAAATGACAAATATTTTTGGAGTTTTCCTCATTTGCGTCTGAATAAATTGACTATTGGACTTCCAAATTCCTTGAGAACGCTCAGATTCGACCCTCCATTATCTCTTTGGAGTGATATATAAGGAACCCCTTGGATACATTGAAAGGGAGATAAATTTAAGAGCAAGGAAACTAGTGTCAATTATTGCCTCAGTTTTGCTTATACTTGAGTCTACATCCCTTTATCCCTTGGAGAACATAGTGTTCTTCCCAAGCTTTCCTTTGCTTTGTGAGCTTGCTATTGAGAGATGGAGTATTGAATTAGTGGAGTCCTAGGTGGAGGACTCAATTTATCTAGTTCCCAGAAGTGCCGATAGAGTTTGTCACTATTGTATCTCTGATTTAGTAATAGAAATATGTTTTCCTGTCTAGTTCAGGTGATTTTTGAATATGAATATTGAATCCATGGATGTATTTAATTGCTTATACATGGTTGATTATATATGATAGAATAGCTCTAACACATTTATATATATCATGATTTCTTTGTTTGTTGTTGTTGAGAACAAATTGTAATTGCAATTGCATTGGAAAATCTCAACGAGGATCTACTTCAACCATCTAGAATAAGGTACGATTCGATATCCCTTAGTGTTAGGTTTGCTTACTGCTCTTTCACATTGGGAATTATTGATTTATGGTGTCACATTGTCTGTTGTGGTACCCCCTATCCATAGGAATTTTCTCTCTGTAACAATGCATACAAACCGACTATAGTTTGTTGCAAGTGCCTTAATTTATCCACAAGGCATATGAGTTCTCGAAGAACTTGCATATTGCAACTTATTTGATAGGAGACTAAGATTTGAGGAAGTGATAGTGTTGAAGAAAGGATTGGTTTAATGGATGAAATGGGTTGAAGTGAAATGAATCTAGAGGGATGCCGAAACTTGATGACTGAAAGGACCCTGTTAAAACCTGCTTGAAAAGAGGACAAGGATCAAGTGCAGAGGAAGTATATATTCCAAATCAAGGTAAAACTTAGAGATAGTTTTTATCCTAGTTGATTGAGGAAACATAGATAATTTTGTCCCAATTAAAGTCATCAAAAAGATGGGCTTGAAGTGCTAACTGCATCTAAATTCCTATAGAGTGTTATGGCTGTAGAAGGGGTACCATGTCATGATGTAGAGGCAATGTTTGATAAATTTTAAGATTGGTATTTTCTATGATAGTGTGTTATGTGATGTAGTACCCATGGACGATTTTCATCTACTATTAGGGATACCATGGAAGTATGATAGGAACATGACTTATGATGGCCATACAAACAATGTTACCGTGGAAAAGGATGGCAAGAAGATTAAAATGATTACCTTTAAGGAGGATAGGGGTGATAAGTGGAGTGAAAATAACTATTGGGAGAAGAGAGTGTTGATGTGTTAAGATAAAAAAAATCCAAAAAGGAGGGAAAAAATGAACAATGTTTTTTTCCAACCATTTCAAAGTGACTGAGCTTGGAAATCGAAAGGGAAAATATACTAACTAAAGTTAGAAATATGTTGACTAAGTTAAAAAATATATTTGTCTATGAGATGTCGATGATATTATCACCGACGAGAAGCATATCCCATCATATCAACTTAATTCTAGTGTCTAGTTTGACAAAAAAGCCACCACATAGGATGACACCAATGGAGAATGTTGAGTTGAACTAGTAGGTCTTATAATTTTTGGATAGAGGCCTAATCAGAGAAAGTATAATCCCATGTAAAGTACCATATGTACCAGCACTAAACGAGGGAGGAGAATTGAGGATGTGCACTAACTCCAGGGTCGTTAATAGGATTGCCATTAAGTACACGTTTCCATTGCCAATGATTGATGACTTGATTAATTACTTCAGTGTGGAAATATAGTTCACCAAGACAAATTTAAAGAGTGGATATCACTGTATTAGGATTAGAGAAGGAGATAAGTGGAAGACAACCTTCAAGACAAAAGTAGGACTATACAAGTGGTTGGTTATGCAATTTGGGTTGACCAATTCTCTAAGCATGTTCATGAGGTTGGTGGATGAAGTTATGAATCCAATTATGGGAAATTTAATCATTTCTTATTTGGATGACATTTTTTATCTTTAGCAAGACTAGAGAAGAACATTTGAGCCACCTGATACAAGTATTGCAGAGATTGCATAAGAAATTATTGGTAAACTTAAATAAATGTTCCTTTATGAAAGAGAAGTTAGCGTACTTGGTATTCATAATTTTCCACCAAGGACCTAAAATGGACCCCAATAAAATCAAATATATGTTTTAGTGTCCTGAGATTAAGAATGCACCCAAGGTAACAAGTTTTCATGGATTTGTTGGTTTCTATAGGAAGTTCATCAAATATTTTTGTCGGGTATGTGCACCAATGACAACATGCATGAAGAAAGGTGAATTTAAGTTTACTAAGGGATATTGACAATCATTTGAGATAGACTAAAGTAGAAGGTGATGGAGAGACAATTTTTATCTCTCCCAGAGTTTGGAAAGGTATTTCAATTCGACTTTGAATCTAGTGGAATGGAAATTGGAGCAGTGTTTATCCAAGAAGGCTCATCAATTTCATTTTTTAGTAATAAATTAGATGACGCCAAGAAAAAGTATTCAATTTACAACCAAAACTTTTATGCTATTTTGGAAGCACTAAAATAATCAAGGAATTATCTATTTACCAAATAATTTGTGTTATTCACCTACTACCAAGCTCTAAGATATATGAACACGCAAGCCTTGTTCAATCATAGACACATGAAATGGGTCAAGGTTTCATAGAGTTATACTTTTGCCCTATGAAATAAGTTGGGGAATTCCAATAAGGTTTTTGATGGGTTGAGTCAATGAGTCACATTATTGTGAACAATGACTATTCAATCAGATGAGTTAGATCCTATGAAGGTTGACTATGAAGACAATGAAGATTTTGGAAAAGCATCGAAGGAGTCAAAGGAGTTTTTGAGTGTCGACTGAACTCTAAATTTTGATTATTTTGTTTAGGAAGGAGACATATTCATAGGTCATCATATATGCATTTTGAAAGGATTGATTTGATATAATTTGACAAGTGAAATACACAGTGGGGAATCAGGAGGTCACTTTGTCATCAACAAGTCCAAGGAATTGGTTGAGGAAAAAAATACTTACTAGGATTAGTGACATATGTGAATAAGTTGATACAAAATTATAGAATTTGTCAGCATGTGAAGGTAAGAAGTAAAACCACGAGACTGTATACAAAATTGCATGTACCATAGGTTATGTGGGAATATGTAAGTATGGATTTCATGTTCGGTTTTCCAATGACACAACAAGGTAACGAGTACATATTTTTGGTAGTCAACATATTTTATAAGATGGTATATTATATTCCCTACAAGAATACAAATGATGCCACATGTATTGTTGTTTTGTTTTCCAAGGAAATTGTGAGATTACATGCATTTCCAAAGAGCATAATTTTGGGCAGGGATATCAAGTTAATGGGGATTTTTTGAAGAACCCTATGGAAGAATTTAGATACAAATTTGTAGTTTAGTTACACATGTACCATTCACAAACCGATGGGAAAACTAAAGTAATCAATATGATCTTAAGAAATTTGTTGAAATATGTGATTGTTGATTTCCCTAAATCAATGTGAGAATGTGTGATCCTAAGGATAATTTGAGTACAAAAAATATGTGAATAGGTCAACATCGTTGAGTCCAGTATATATATTGCAAGGGATAATTCTACATGGATTACTAGACCCGATGAAGTTGCTAACTGGAAGGAAGAAGAGTGTAGATGTTGATTCATTACCAAGAACATGAGGGAAGTGCATGAAAAGGTGCGAAAGTAGTTGGAAAAGAGTAAGTTGGTGATAAGATGAGGTCAAAATAGAAGAGACAAATGAAATCACTTGTAGAATGTGAATTATTTTATTTCCATCACAATAAGGAAATGTTCCTGAGGGGAACATCTAACAAATTGAAGCTAAAAAATATTGGTCCATACAAAATACTAAAGAAAATTTCTGATAATGCTCATTGCTTATGTATTGGAGATACCACAAGAGTTAACCAATGTTAAATGTCGCTTACTTATACAAGTATGAAAAAGGATCAATGAGTGGAAGTTATTTGACCATTTATTGGAAAGACCGGTTACTATATTGATCCATATATTAAATCATCGAGGTGCTCGAGGAACAAGAATTCGACCAGATAAGAATGAAGAAAAACAAGGAATGTTTATTCCACTGAAATGATAGAAGTTTGGAGAAAGAGGCATGGATTCAAGAGGAATATTTTGAGAGGATAACATACTAGGGTAATTTTTCTTTTCAACTTGGGTATATTGATGCAGGGGCATCCACCCCTAAGACTCCTAGTTGGAGATAGATGACTCAAGATGCCTGGAGGATATTTGATGACCTCCATATAAGAGGATGGTGGGTATTCAAAGCCTAGGAATTCAAGAATATAACTAGTCAAAATACTAGTCATGTTTCATAAGAATTCAATGAGTGTAATAACCCTTCTTGGAATTTTGGGAGAACAATGCGATTGGAGCGAATTCAGGCTTAACTAGTCATGATTATGGGGTTTCCAATTAAATCCAAATGGTCCCTAATATGAAATTAAATGGCTTTGTGAGTCTTAATAAACCCCACAGTGACCTGTGAACACTTTTTATTAGGATTTAGGATGGTGAAATTTATTTTTGGGCTAATGACAGAGATTGCAAATTTCCAAGGAAATTGTGGTCAAATTCCCCCTTACGGCGTGGGCCAAATTTGCTTCCCAACTCAAGTACAACCCTCCCAAAGTTTTGAAAATAATATGTGGATTAATATCATACATAAAGGAATTCAATTATACATGGTTATTATATCTTCAACTAATCATAATATGCAACATTCATATGACCATTTTCAAGGAAATTACTTAGAGGAAAATTGCATAACTAGCTCAATTTTTGCATATGAAAAGTAGTGTTAATGGTTCAAATCAAGACATGACATATGAATATCATATAAAAAATCAAAATTAATTCCCAAACAACATTAAACATCAAAGAAAATATATTCTACAAATATGATATGCAACTCTTTCAAAATGGAATCCAAATACATGAAAACTAGTTATTCAAGAGCATGGGAATGCGAGCCTTTCACACATGTATTTATGATATTTCAATTTACAGAGAATATGGAAATAAGATAACACAGAAAAAAATAATATACCAAATATTTGGAATAAAATAGAATCATCCAATCGTAAGAACCACTCCAACAAGTGCACCATCACATGAGAGTATGGGTAATGGTGAAGTAGGAATGAGAGAAGGGGGAGATAGATGAAAATAAAACTGTATGGGCCTTCAACCAGAAACTAAAATACCTTCATTCAGCTCCAATGATATTTATGGATGGAATCTCCATCAACCAACTTGGAAATTAATCAAAATCCTTCGAAATCGGTTCACAAGCAGGGATAGTGAACACTCACCATACAATGGACACACAAAAGCTCTACAGAATTCCAAAATAAAATTAAAAAATAATAAAAAGGTGTTATCCTTCCTTAATATATCCTTTTATTAACTTCATGAGGCCTCCTAATTTCTAATTTCCCTCCATAGGATTCCTCCAACTCATCCTATTGGTTTAGTAACTCCTATGACACTTGTCTTCCCCTTCATGCTTCAATTCTTTCCCCAATTCGAATGGCTTCATCTAAATCCAAAATGCACCCTCTTGGTGGCTATTTTTAGCGCTGAAATTCTATATTTTTCATAGTTCTACAATTATTCCTGAATTTTTCATATTTTTCATAGAATCTTCCATCATTTGTTGTCATGGATTGCATGGAATCTTCTTCTAAGTGGTGCACATTATTTTTTAGTCTCTTCCTCTTCCACGGGAGTTACTCTCCTTTACTAATTTGAATTCCTTAGGTCATGATATGATATTTGACACCACATTACCATTCAATAATTTTACATTCCCTGTGGATTTGAATTTGGATGAAGGTCATGCTAAGTGTGGGGGGGAATATAGCCACCTAAGGACTCCATAGGCCTCCAAGTTTCTCCAAGAACCAATGCCACCTTCATATATGAATGCTATTTATGTGAAATAATTTAATGGGAATATGGTAAACTAATGTCCCTTTGGGTCTCATAGCTCCCTTATTACAAAATTTATTCCTCCACCTCAACCTAGGGAACTAATAGGTTGGTGAAACATTGTCTGTAAGTAGTATTACTTGGATGGGGACATGAAAGTCCTCCCCACCCAATATTGCTTGTCCTCAAGCAATGCCAAGTTTTTATGTTGCAAAATTTGTTCATATTCCCAAGTGGCTTCCTCAATTGGAAGATCCTTCCATTGTACCAAGTATTCCTTCATAGTTATGCTCCTTAGCTTTCTTTCCCTTTTATTCACTATTCTTTCTGGAATGAGTATGAGTTTTCCTTCATCATCCAAGGGAGTTAATGTTTCTGAAACTGAAATATGATTCCCTATCACCATTTCAAGACATGAAACATGAAATACATTATGGATTTTACTTCCTTTTGGAAGTTCCAATTCATTTACCACTTCTCCAACTTTCCAAACCACCTTGTCGGGACAATAAAACCTTGGTTTGATATTTTATGAACCTTTTCCTTTTAAGGAGGTTTTTTTGTAGGGCTTGAACCTAAAATAAACCATGCACTTGGAAGTATCCCTCCACTCTATGTTGATCTGCATATTTCTTTCGTTAGTTTTGGTCAACCTGCAAGTTATTTTTCAAACCTTCAAAATCTCTTAAATTTCTTCAATCCAATCCTTAGCTTTTGGAGATATACTATCACCAAATATGTGGTCCATAAAAGTGGATGAATCATAACCATAAAGTGCTTTGAAAGGATACATTCCAATGGACATATGAAAAGTAGTATTATAGAAAAACTCACCCAAGTGCAACCATTTGAACCATGCTTTTTGTTTCCCACTGTTATTAGCCAAAATGGCACTTCTCCGTCCGAGTGCCGATATTCCTCATGTTGGTACACAAAAGGATAGTTTGGATTGAGGTGGTCTAAGCACTATATATGGGCATGAACTTTGATGCATTTTCTCATACCAGCCTTGTATATTTTTATTATGGATTTTGGGTTGCATACGCGACCATGTGCATTACAACTCGCGTGTCATATGCAATTATTTGCATTGCAACCAGCGTATACTTTCATACGTGAGTTCCCTTTGAGCATGTCATATGCAATTTGCCTATATTAATACTCGCATATACCCTAATTCAACATCAAAAAATATAATACAATATTAGATGAGATTAGTTGGGGTCTAATCCATAACTATCCCAGCTATCTCAACCATCCCAACCTTTGAAACCACTCTATTTCCCAAAGTATAAATAGAGGCCTTGGGGTGGGATCTAATCAATCAATTTTGGAGAGAAAATTTATGCTGGTGGTATATCTTCAGAGTCTTGGAGCAGTAGAACTCAGAGTCCTTTAGTTGTAGAGGATTCCTTGTCTCAGAAGCTGGGTTGTACTCTTATCTTATTCATCGATTGTTAATAAAGAGAATTATTCTTCCAATCTTGTATTGAGTCTATTTCATCTATATTGGTTATGAATATATTTTCTTATATGTTTAATATGATTTTCATCTAACCTATGATATATATATGCATGAGATATTACTTGAATGATTTTCTCTTTGTAGGTGAAGAGGTGCATCCCTGGAAGCTTTGAAGAGAAGAAGAGCGGGAGAAGATCAAGCTTGGATCAACCGTTATTAATTGGGTAATTCAAGACTCTTCTTCCTATTCCCTTTCTATTCTATAGTAAAAGCTGATTGTTTGCAAGTTAGTAGTAAGTTGGTAACCCCAGACCTTAGGTTACAAGGGTGCTTTATCCTGAACAATAGAACTGGCGACTCCACCGGGGAGTCCAGCTTACTGTGGGTTAGCCTTGTAGATACTTTCCCAATATTTTCTCTGATTCTATGTGTGGTTGTTTATCTTGCCTTTGGTTTGCAGTATAGTGTGTCCAAAGACCTTTATTGTTTTTTCTTTAACGGGAATTTTTTTTGTTGCATACGTGGGTTGTTGTGCTACACAATCGCGTATAGCAAATTGTATACGCAGGTTGCTCTATAAGATAGTCACGTATGGTATGTGAGTTTCTCTATAATATAGTTGCGTATTTCCTGTAGCAACATAAAATTTTGGGAGAGGGTTGTTTGTCCCCGTCTAATTGGAATTTTTGTCTGCTTAGGGGGTCTTCTATTGTTGGAATATTTCTGTAAGTTTGAAAGTCCTGTACACCATGCTTTGTGATTTTTGTTAATCCTTTGAGTTTTATTGTTTGAATCTCCTTTCACTTAGAAATTTGAAGTAGGTCCTCTTTCTTGGGTAATAGGTTCAGTACTGTTTGTCTGAGTCAATGATCAGGATTTTGGATAGCTTATACTATGTACTTCCTTTGAGTAGTATCAGTTTGTCACTTGTCCTTTAGTAAAATCAGTGGATTTCATTTATTGGTCCTTCCCAAGTTTGGTGTTTACCAAGTTTCCTTCCTACATGGTTGAAGTTGGTTCTTATAGGTCCTCTACACTTCATATTGCTTTCTTTATGTTCTGATTATTCAAACTCACTCAAAAAATTTTGCATTTAGGTGATGATAATTTTTGAAGAATTTGGAAAGTGAAGAAAAAAATTTGATACTTTTGCATTTAATTGCATATAGTGGTTTTATTTTCAGTATTTTCAAACAAATTTTCAAAAATTATAAAAAAGAAGTCTTAGTTTTCTCATATATAGTTTTAGTTTCACTAGCTCATTTTTACAAAAAGAAAAGAAAATTGATTTAAGTAGTTGTAATTTGTTTTGGAAATTTTGTTATACATCATTTTACTATTTCTTATCAAGTCTATAATATCATAGCCATTCACGCCATTTACTCTCTGACTAAGAAAATCCCTTAAAATGAATGGTATGATTTAAGATTTATTAGTAAGTTTTATTTTATAGGGTCATACACCCTCTAGCTTAGGATAGACTTGTGGAATAAGAAGTGTAAACTCTCCACAAGTGTTTAAATTCAGACATAGTTGGCCAATTGATAGGTAAATCCTTTTCTATGTTGGTAGTATCTGGGAAGCTCCTCTCAAATGGGAGTTAAGTAAGAGGCTGCGTGGAGGCTTGGACTGAGGAGATAACCCTCCGATTCCTTGTAAAAGTGTAGACCAAGGTTTTGTGCGTTTGGGGATTCCATCCTAGATAAAAGTTTAGGATTCGCTACCCTTCCCATGCGTACGAACCAGGATTGTGACTATCCACACGAACAATTGATATAGTTAACGTAGCCTTTAGTCTCTTTGACATATAGGGTTCATACACAGGTAAATTGGAAGGCTATTTCTGGTTAACCTTGGATGGGCTTGGAAGGAAACCCTTGTTGAAATTGTAGGAGGGCAGTGGGTGATTCCTCCGCTTGTGCCTAAGAACCTCTTCAAGGACACCAAGCAATTGTCTCTTAGATTTCTTCAGGAAAGCATATATTATACCCCTTCTGTCTGTTGTGACTTTAGTAGATTTTATAGTGATTGCTCTTTGGTTTGTTTTTGTTTAGCCAACCTTAGGGTGTGAAGAGTAAAATTTTCAATCGTGGAGGAATAGCCTATAATAAGGTCAAGAAGGTTGCAAAATCTTCCTCTTCTTATTACAGTGGAACCTCCACCTCCCCCTCAAAGGTAGAGATTAGACACATACAGTTCTTTTGAACTGGTAGGAGTTAGTGAAGTTCCGAGTGAACTAGAACTTAGGACAAACCAAGTTGATTTAACCATAGTAGAGATAGAAGAATTGCAGGCTGATGAGTTTGCAAGAAACTTTAACTCACCTCTTACTGACCTAAATGATCCTATGATCGTCTAAGTTCATCCTTTCAGTTCACCTGTGATTGGTGTTTCTCTAGGAAGACTAATGTCTAGTGCAAGAGAAAGTCCTTCTACCTCCACCTCAGCTGCTTCAGCTAAAGGAGTACCACCTCCCTCGGTTGGTTCCCCTAGAACAAGTATACCTACTACCCCTTTAACTCCAGCTAGTTGTGTGGTCCAACCACCGGCTTCCACAAATTTAGTACGCACTTCTAGTGGACTGGTCACTGAGATTCCTAGTGTACCTTCTACTTCAACTTCCTTCACACACACTGCTTAGAGTGGTCCTATAGGGTCCTCTTCACTTTTCCAAGGTTTTCCTTGCAATGGGGGGAACATTCCCCCATCTTCTCCATATGTAGGTCCAACGCTTGCTTATGTATGGGTGCAGTTCAAAAACCCTAATCCTTATGGTTAAGGTTTTCAAACTCTGGTTTTAGCTCCTTTCACGAGCTCTCTTTTCTCACTTTTTAGTGGAGGGATACCAAGTCCTGTGTTCCAAACCCTAGTTTCAACTGGGATGGATTGAACCTCATATGCTGCACCGCACATGAACAATCCATTGGCCTATGGGTGGAATCCTTTCCAAAGCATCCCAACTACTTCGCAACCGGTAGCAGGGGGAAACCCTACCTTCATATTTGGGAACCTGGAGGAAATCCTTCAAATTCCCAAACTTGTACTTTTCATGCTCTGGTTTGACCCAAGCTCCATTTCATGGAAAATTTCAACTTGTTAGACTTGTCGAAGCTAATGAATGACCCAGTGAGACACAATGTCTCTTGGTCACTCGTTCCTACCAAGCTGCCCTCAAATATCCCAAAATTCGAAGGAAAATTTGGTGAAGACCTAGGGGCTCATATCACCACTTCCCACTTGTGGTGCTCTTCCAACTCACTAAATGATGACATAGTTCAGTTGAGATTGTTCCAAAGAACTCTGACAAGTGCCGCAACAAAATGGTACATTGAACTGCCCTCTGCTACATTTGATAGTTTTTGGGACTTAGCAAATGTGTTCCTTAATCATTTCTAACTTCCTGTCTGGTATGATGCTGGGACAGACTTGTTTTCCACCTTTCAGTAGGACAAAGCCACTCATATTTTAGATCACATCCAAGAGAAAAAAGGCTTATTAAGGACACCATCCCTCCCGAGTTTTTACTAGAATGGTTCCTTAAATCCTTATTGCCATATATATATAAGGATGTATCTACTTCGGTAGTATCTAATGAGGAAGAGGCTATCCTCAGGGCCCAACAGTTAGATTTGATATATTCTTAGTCTGGGATTCTATACGAAATTATCCTTGATGCACCGAGGAAAACTCATAATGTTGAGAAACCTAAGCCTGGACCCTATGTTGATGGTGTGGTTGGTTCAGTAAAAACTCCCACTATGGAATCTTTGGCTAAACATCTCCATGAGTTGTCCGTCCAACATTCTACGGTGAAGGCAGCAAAGGCTGCCCCCTCACCCTAGAATGCAAATGTTTTTGCTCAATCCTCCCAAAATGGAAATCAGCAGCCCAGTGGAAAAAAGAATAAGGGGAAGAAAGGTGAGGGAAACCAGAACAAGCCAAAACCCACAAACAATGCTGATGGGGGAAAAAAAAGAAGAAGAAGGTGAAATTCCCATGTAAGTTATGCCAGGAAGATCACTTGACCCATAAATGTCCCCTTATAGACCAAGCTCAGAAGTTGCTTAAAAGCCAACAATCGACTCTCTTGAAGGATCAATTTTTCCCCAAGGACATGATTCTGATTCAGCTTCAAATGTAGCAGGGGGCACCCCAAATTCGCCTGACCCAAATTATATCAACATGGTTCGATCCCAGACACTACTCCAAACTAGGAAAAAGAATAATGAAACGGAGGTTCCGGAGAAGGGTAAGTCTATAGGTGAAACTTATATCCCTCTCACGATTGAAAAACTTACCAAAACTATGCCCAAGATACCAAAAGGTGTCTTCAAGAAAGCATTGCACAATCCCAATGCTAGGGTTTTAGCCAATTACTCTGTAGCTGAATATTTGGCCCAAACCCCTTGTGTGATGTCAGCTTTAGAGGTGTTACAGAATTGTCTCGCCCAACAAGATACACTCTTAGCAACCTTAGGTAGTATGGATTCATAGAGCCTGATGGCGAAGTTTAATTTGTTTGATGTCAAAATTCGCCTGCCATATCATGTATCCTTGTCAATAGATGTCATCCATGGTAGAAAAACCATTAGAGGGGTATTTTTCAATGAGGGTGCTTCTACATGTTTCATGTCCTTTTCCTATTGTAAAGCTCTTGGGTCTCTAGAGCTAGTTCCATCGAACACCCTACTTACTTCTTTTGACGAAAGGTCATTTCGTCCACATGGTATCCTCCTGGATTTTGAGATAAAGTTGGCATGGAAAGCAGTGTCTGTTGAGGTAGAGGTGATTGATGCACCTTTGGATTATAACTTGCTTCTGGGGAGAAGTTGGACTTATGCCATGTCCACTATTGCATCAGCCATTTTTTGAATAGTAGTGTTTCCACATGAAGGGAAGTTGGTTATCGTAGACCAACTCAATTTTACTCGAAATGGCCATATGGAAACTAATGAGTCCATCGTACCATTGGTTGATCAGGTTAAACTTTCTTCAGAGAGCTTAGGGGATGGAATGTATTCATCATTGATGGGCACATTCAATCTTCCATCTCTGATTAATTATTTAGGTTCTACGAGTATAGGGAAGTCTATTGCAATGGTTGTCGATAAAATAGATCCTTGGGTTCTTCCTGCCTGTCATGAACCTGAAGCTCCCTTGTTGGTGGTGTAAATATCTTACCAAGCTATCATTCATACCGCCATTGACCCCGTCCCAATTCCTCTCACGGTCTCAGAGGAGAAGGAGGAAACCTAACTTCCTTCTTGGGTAGAGAACTCTTTGCATACTCAAGACTACTCAGATATGATTTTTCCATATGATGAAGCCATTTTGGAAGCTATGTGTGGGCGTGATAAGATCTATGAAGATATTCATCATCAATATTATTTTATTCTAGAGTTAAGTAGAATTGAAAATCAAGAGTTCCATATGAGACTATCAGATGGTGTTGATACTCCAATCAATCCCTTACCAAGGGAGGGGATATTTTTCGAGGGGAATATGGAATACATTTTTGTTACTATTCCTATCAACATCTCTATGAACCCAAACATTGCGAAGAATGTATTTATCTATGAAAACTACTCTTGAGAGGAGATTGTTATCTATATAGCCTTGTCTAAGGAGTTTCCCGACGTATTTTCTTGCTCATATGAGGAGATTATAGGCATTGATCCATTGATAGTCAAACATGAAATCCAAACCTATCTTGATGCCAAACCAGTTCGACAAAAACTTAGACGTGTCAAGCCGCGCAAAGCAGCAGCTATTAAGGCTAAAGTTGAAAAGCTATTGAAAGCTAGTTTTATTTACCCGATAGCTTTGACAGAATGGGTATCCAACCCCGTTCCTGTCGAGAAAAAAAAAGGGAAAATATGTGTCTATATTAACTTTCATGATTTAAACAAATCATATCCTAAGGATAACTACCCTACACCATTCATAGATCAAATCATTGATGCTTGTGTAGGGAGTGAATTCTTCTCGTTTATGGATGGTTTCTCTGGGTATAACCAAATTCAAATTAAACCGGAAGACCAACATAAAACAAATTTTATTTGTCCTTGGGGTAAATTTGCGTACAAGAAAATTCCCTTTGGATTGAAAAATGCAGGGGCTACTTTTCAATGGGCAATGAATTTTGCTTTTCATAACATCAAATCTATTGTCGAACCCTACCTAGATGATCTGCCAGCATATTCTCGAAAGAGGATTGATCACCTAGATCACTTGCATTTAATCTTTGAAAGATGCAAACATTATAAAATATGTTTGAATCCCCACAAATGTGTTTTCTGTGTCGAGTCAGGTAGGTTACTTTGATTCATTGTTTCTAGTAAAGGTATTCAGGTGGATCCCTTGAAAGTTGAGGCCATTGTAAATTTCCCTCCTCCTCATTCCATCAAGTAGCTTCAGAGCCTGCAAGGGAAGTCCAAATTTCTTCGATGTTTTATCATAAATTATGCCAAGATCACTAAAGGTTTCATGCACCTGTTGAAGCAGGACACCCCATTTGTATGGGATGAAACCGCACAACTTGCATTCGAGGCATTAAAGAAAGCTTTGTTATCGACACCCTTATTGTGCCCACCAGATTACTCTTGGGACTTTATATTGTATCTGGCCGCATCCAAGTCGACCATAGGGGTAGTACTAGTCCAGTAGGATGATAAACTCCAAGAGGATGTCATTTATTATCTTAGCTGGCCCTAAACTTAGGTATTCCCACATTAAAAAGTTGGCTTTAGCAACTGTGTATGCTATTCATAGGTTGTATCATTACATCTTACTAAGGACTACAATAGTAGTGGTATATGTTAATCCTTTCTAGCATGTTTTTTCTTGACAGATAGTTGGAGGAAAATTCAACAAATGGATAGTCATCCTCCAAGAGTTTGACTTAGATTTCCAATCTGCCTAATCCAAAAAATCCTTAGTTTTTGTGGAGCTTATCACAAAATTTCCTGTTGAACAAGATGTAACCATTGAAGAAGACTCATTCCTAGATGAGCACACTTTCTTGATTTCTACCTCTGACCTGTGGTATGGAGATATAGGTATCTATCTCCAGACTTTGAAGTGTCATGCAAATTTTTCATGGGAAGAATAGCAAATTACGCTTGCATGCAAAAAACTACCTCATTATTGGAGATACTTTATATCGTAGAGGGGTAGATTCTATTTTGCATCGATGTCTTACCCACGAAGAGGCCAAAACTGTCCTAAATGATGCCCATAGTGGAGCATGTGGGAGTCATTTATCTGGGTTAGCAACGACCCAGAAGATTTTATGTGTCGTTTATTTTTGGCCCACGATCTTTAAAGATTGTGTGGAAGACATGAAGCATTGTCACCCATGTCGGCTTTACACTAGAAATATGCGGTTGCATCCTGCTTCGTTATTTCCTATCATATATATGGGCGCCTTCACTAAGTGGGGGATAGATTATGTGACATGCAACCCAGTTTCAGCTAGGGGGCACAAATACATCATTGTCGCTGTAGATTATTTAACGAAACAGGAAGATGAAATTCCCACCTATAAGGCTGGCAGGGAAACTGTAGATTTTTTCATTTTTAACCAAATTATCACACGTTTCTATATTCCTAAAGATATTGTCACTAACCATGGCAGTCCCTTCCAAAACAACATGATGACTGAGTTGACCACTATGCTAGGGTTTGAACAAGACCATTCATCTTCTTTTTACCCACAAGCGAATGCTCAAGTTGAGGCAGTAAATAAGACCTTGAATACTATTCTCAAACGTACTATTAACACATCTAGTTCAAATTGGAATATAATATTGTATCCTGCACTTTACGCTTATCGAACCAATGTGAAAAATGCTACAGGGTTCTCTCCTTTCCAACTCATTCACGGGGTGGAAGTAGTAACCCCGGTTGAATGCGAAATCCCTTCCTTAAAGATTTCTATTCATGTGTTACCTGATATGACTGAGCTTGAAGAATTTTTGTTGCATTTAGAACATCTATATGAATAGCGTAGGGATGTGCTGATGACAAACGAGACTCACAAAAATATGGTGAAAAATCAATACGATAAATCGGTCAAGCTTAGGATTTTTTCTGAAGGGGAAGTTGTATTGCTCTGGGAGCAAGATAAAGAACCCTTGGGGGTAGGGAAATTCAGGTCTATGTGGTTAGGAACCTATGTCGTGTCCAAATTTCTAAATAAAGGCACATATGAATTAACTGATTTTGAGGGGAATAAGTTTCCTAAGCCTAGAAATGGGCTCTACCTGAAAAGTACTATGCTTAGGCTTAGTTTTTTTCTTGTATTTCTATTGTATGTAACTTTATGTACAGTAGTTCTCTGGTTTGTGTTCTTATATCATCTATTGGTTGTTACATATGTCTTCCAAGTGGTCCATAGGTTTTGCAAATGGTGCTAGTTTCCACACTTGCAACCTAGATCCAACCACATGGGTTATTTACTCACCCTAAGGAAAGCTAATTTCCTATGGAGGTGCTTTCCTAGGTCCTGCTACCAATAATGTGGCCAAATATAGGGCTTTCATTGAGCTTTTATGGGATGCCTTGTCATGTGGCATCACCCAGCTGGAAGTTAGACTCGAGTCTGAACTGGTGGTTTCCCAGCTCAATCGAGCTTATCATGTGTGAAACCCTATTCTATTGCGTCAATTTAGGCAAGTTAGGTTATTAGAAATAAATTTTGATTTTATTGCATTTAATCATATTCCAAGAAATCAAAATTCATTAACTGATGCATATGCAAATTATATCTTGGACTGGCATTTAACACATATTTCATACAATTTACAACAGACACATTGAAAAACACATGTAAATAAACTGAATATATATGTGTGTGTGTGTGTGTGTGTGTGTGTGTGTGTGTGTGTGTGTGTGTGTGTGTGTGTGAATATATGCCCATATAGATAGGTCGAGTTTGATCCTCAGA
The DNA here is from genome assembly GCA_001517045.1 of Pseudotsuga menziesii. Lineage (NCBI taxonomy): Eukaryota > Viridiplantae > Streptophyta > Pinopsida > Pinales > Pinaceae > Pseudotsuga > Pseudotsuga menziesii. Next base: position 173,562 of record LPNX010616031.1, read on the forward strand.
TACAGTCATAACTGTATAATATACAAAACATACACAAAATCTAGATCATAATCCCTAAAATACTCCTAAATTCTAAACTTGACCACCCTGGTCATGCTGACCACCCTGAGCATCCTGGTCATCCTACTCTCAAGATTCTTCAACCTCTTCAGCTGCAGGAACCTCAGCAACATCTATGTACACTAGCACTGCTCTGGCTACCCTCCCCATAAGGCATATACAAATAGGTGGTATACCAACCACTAGCTCCTGCATAACGACAGGGATCTACTCAATGCATAAAGTAGGTACTCTTTGGGTAAGCTTGGCCAGCTTCCCCTCAAGAACCCTAATCAGCCCCTGATCTTCTCATGCCATAGGTTGCACATACATACGAGGATGCCCAACAGGACGAACCAGTCTAATATATGCATTTTAAATATTTTTAGGATTAAAAACTCTTATACATATGTATATATCTTTATGACTAAAAATTCATAAAAATTTAAAAAACTTGAAAACAAAAATACCTGGCTCTCCCAATGCTCCTCCAGGAGGGAGGACAAGGTCATTGTCACCCCGTAAATCCATCCTAGCATATGGAAACTACTCCAGTACTAGTAGTTGTCGCTCACATCATAGGTAGAATTCATCATCATACACACTCTGAACCGATCCACCGCCACCCTGGTGGAGGACTATTTCCCCCCACCTACTCAGTCTAGGGTGATGGGGAGAAGAAACTAGTAGAGGTACTGCAAGACTGAGACCAGGAACCCTTTGAAATAAAAATGCCACTAATATGCTAGAGTAACCAAAAAATTTTCATCAGCCTCTTTTGCAATCAGAGAGTTGCTTCTTCATTATCGGGATTACTCTTGAACACTAGTCAAAATAGGGCTCCCTCTAGAAATTCCACTGTGAGTCTCATCTGGTTTTGAGTTGCAAAATGAAGTGATTATGATTGTGAAACCCTCACTATTGTGCTTACCAACACCTGTAATGGAAAGCTACGAATATGAACAATACGTATGGAAGTACCCTTCTTTCATGTACCAAGTGCACAATATGTGTCAATATAGTTTTGCACAGTTAGAAGGTCACCGCCTCTACCGGTACCTTCTAAGTTGAACGAATCTCCCTATCATGAAAAACCAGATAGGAAATAGATGTCTTCCAAGGTAACTCTAGAATCTCACCTTGTAGGTCAAATGCACCAAGATCATGATCCCAGTAGTTTATCAAAAACTCCAGTAAGCAGACATTGGATCGCATAGGTGAAGTGCAAAAAAATTTAAGCAATCCACTTTGCCGCAATGCATGCATTGTAGGGGCACTTGGAAGAGAATCTTGATCCATGTCTTCATACTCCCTCTCCCTCCACTCCAACACCATGTTTTAGTCTACCAATGAAGCCATTTTCAAACATTAATTTCAATTAAAAAACTTTGATTTTGGCCCTACATAGCTTTTCCCTATGTCATGTAGTATACGCGACTGTCCTTTGGACACATCGTGTATCATACGCGAGTTTCTTTTAGGAAATCCACACGTAAAACATGTGTACGCAGCTGTGTAGGTTTCATACCAGGCGTATACAATGTGTCCCCCATAGAATTGGCCTATAAACATCAATTTTTTTCATAAAATCAAAATTTACTTGGATGAAATGAAAGAGCATAGAGAATAGATTTACCTGGCATTTGCGGTTTTGAAAATTGTCCACCAAGTTGTCCACATCGAGCGATTGAAGGAAGAGGTAAAACTTGTCTATATTGGGTAAAAATTTCAAATGGTGAGTTTTGATTTCTATTTTGGAGTATTTATAGAAATATTATTTCAAAGTGGATTTTTAACCTATAGTTCTTATTTTTTGATAAAAATCAAACCAATACCATGTCCTTTTTCTTCAATGAAACAGGTCTAAGGTCACTTAAAGTTGTTTTTCACTCATATAGGATAGGATTTTGGTCATTCATATGCATTGTTGCATTTATACCTAATCCATATTAACCCTAGAATTACTACTTTGACCACAAACTATGGTATTTTAACCATTAGTACCTTGTCTATACCATTGTTCTTCCGTGGATAGGACTTTCCCTACATGAGTACCCTAGATTAGAACACATTTATCATCTTTTGGTACTCATGCCGCATTTGTCTTAGGTTCAGGGGATCCTTCTTAGCTATTTTTCACGTCAAATTGAGCCTCATTTTAGTCTCTTTTTACAAGCTATCCCTTTTAAAGGCTCCCCATCCTTATGGAGTTTCTTTAGGCTTGAGTCTAACTCCTCAAAATAGACCCGACTGTCGAGTAAACTTGTCCATTTAGGCTCATTAAGAATATGTGAATGGGCATCCGCATTGGTGGTATGCTATCTCTTTCTTGGACCATGCGGAATAATATGAGAAAGGATCGCTTTCTTTTCTACGAAATTGAGAAGAGTATTCTCAGGCATAGGTTTGTTGCTTTTCTAGACCTGAGGGACTAAATTTATGGAAAAGGAACACTCGGTATGAGCTTAGTTTTCTCTTTTTCGTGCTCTCAACCTAAACATGAAAAATATTCCCAGTGTACTTTTTGTCTTTGTCATGCTTGTTAAACACTAAGAACAAAGCATCGAGTTTAGTGTTGTAAGCCCCATTTCTTGTAATCAAATGGATCTTTTCGAGTGATCTTGCTTTCCTGGCACACTCATAAAACTCAATATATATGTTTCTCTCGAAGGAGCATTGAGTAGGTGGTAATTTAACCTTTTTTGGACCTCCCTGACTAAGTATGAAAAAGGTTCACCTTTTCTTCTATGTAAGTTAAGAGAGTTCTTTTGTGGTATGTTTTATACTTTTTCGGCCTCAGGAGACTGAATTGGACGAAAAAAGACCCCCTTGGAGTCTTCTTTAGAGTTCTCAGACTCTCTAAATATGAAAACACCAAATGAGCATGTACTAATTCAAGCTCATAAAATCCACAAATCAGTGACCTCATCAAGCATTATTCCCTCTTCTCTTCAAGATTGTAAAAAATGAAGAGAAACCTGAGTTGAATTTCCTAGATTCGTTAAAATTTAACAGGGAAGACAAGGAAGAAGTTTTCTTTTTGGGTTACAATTGGTGGTAGGATTTCCTCCTTGAACATAGCACTCTTTGAACTTTTCGATGCTCATGTCTCAGTGTACACTTTTAGTTCAGCTATCACTTCAATTTTCTTACTCCTCCACTTGTCATTTATGCCTGGGGAATATGATCATCTGTCCTACATAAAAGATAAGTTTATTTTTCCTATCTACAAAGTTAAATCTGCCTTGGTTCATCTTTGTGTCGTGCTCACTGTTAAAGGATTTATCCCTTTTTCTTCTTATTATCCTGATTCCATCATTGTCCTATCTGATATCACTTCTGTCTACCTTCCTTTATCCAGTTCCTAGTCACTCTTGTGATCTGTTGGAGGATCTATTTCTTCTGTCATCACAACATGGTTTCTCATTAGTACTTCCTGAATATGAAGAACTAGATTTTTTGATGATGGTACCTTAGGATTTGTTAAATTTTCATATGCTAAGCTAGATCATCAGTATTTCATTTCAATTTCATAACAAAGCATATAAACATGATCACTAAAAGAAACAGTATCACAAGAACAACACAAATTTATCCTGGGAAAACCCTAAAGGGAAAAACCTAGCAAAAGCTTCCTCAACATAGATGCCCCAAAAGATAAATGGTAAAACCAAAATACTGATCGAAGACTGGTCCTCCTCCTTCTCCAGCTACTTCTCTCTCCTTCACTAATGCGCTACACAAGTGAGTGTGTGTGTTCCAAATGAGGAGCACCACACCTATATTTATATTCATCCGTTCACTATAATAATTAATTCCAACATGTAGGCTCGAGTTAATCACGTAGGCTCGAGTTAAACATGTAGGCTCAAGTAACCACAATTGGGGTGCTAATGACCCATATTTACAATTTGAGGGAACTACCTCATGACTCTTATTAGTTCTTCCGATTAGAAGCATCGGGGTACAAAGTAATACAAGTGGTTCTCCCGGTAGGACCATCGAGGACCACAAAAAGTACATATAGAAAATTCTTTGAAGTTACAATATTTCAACACTCCCCCTTAACGAGAAGGGTATTATACAACATCAACAACAAAAATAGTAGAATATAATTAGAGGAAATCATCAACATCATCAGGGTAACACATCTATAAATCATTGGAATCTTTTGAACATCATGTAGTCTTCATCTTCAATATTCAGTCTTCAACAATATCAACACTTTGACCGCTTCGATCAGCAACAACTTTGAACGCTTCAATTAGCAACAACATCTTCATCTATTTGACCTTTTGATCAGCAACAACATCTTCATCTCTTTGACATTTCGATCAGCAACATCATTATCATCACATTCTGATCTTTCGATCAGTACGTCATCATCACCAACAACCTGCAATCCACAACACGAAGATGAAAGTCTTCGTATCAATTTTGGACCTAAGTCTAAGGATGATACAATCCTACCACATTCTCAACAACTGAAGTCACCAGATTAATTATAGGATAATCAATCCCTATCACTTTAGGACTAGGTCCAAGGATGATGCAATCCTACCACATTCTTGGGGACTGAAGCCACCGGATTGATTACAGGATAATCAGTCCCTATCACTTTAGGACTAGGTCCAAGGATGATGTAATCCTACCAAACTCTTAGGGACCAAAGCCTCCATATACCTTTCTAAACCAAAGTTCAAGGATGATGCAATCTTGCCACACTCTCATGGACCGAAGCCTCCATATACCTTTCTGAACTAAAGTTCAAGGATGATGAAATCCCACTACATTCTCAAGGACCAAAGTCACTGGATATATTCTGGACAAATGTCCCAGGATGATTCAATCCCTCTTCATTATCGAGGTATGAGGTCACCGGATCACTTTAGGGAAAGTTCCCAAGGATGATACAATCCCACTGCAACATCACTACTCCCCCTTTCGAGGAAGGTCTTTCCGAACAACACCAAGCTTGTCTTGAAAGTTTTTGAACTTTACTTGAGATAGAGGCTCTATCAGCACATCATCAACTTGTTCATCAGTACTCACATACTGGAGCTTTATGGATCCCTTCTGCATCATATCTTTGTAGAAATTCAGGCCTACAGTAGATTAATTTCACCCACAACAATTAACAATTGATCATGCAAATTATCAACAATGGAGACTGAATATGGAGCTGTAACTCAAAATTATATTAACTGAGTGTACAATAGCCAACCCTGTAATAACATAGGCTGCTGAATATATAGAATACATGAGCAAATCGAATGCATAAGGAAGCATCCAAATCTAGCATAAAGCAGGCTTACCCAAAATAGGCAAATCCCCCATAGGTGTAAAAAGATGATCCCAAATCTATCAAGGACCCCACGAATTAGCAATGGCGCATGGGCAAGCTAAAGAGTGGTCAAATGGCAGCTCATACATGCTTTTTCATGGAGGAAAGAGTGGAGGAGGAAGAGGCAACAAAGCTGATTCACCTCACCTAGTCTTGCTTTCCTATGTGCCTTAAAACACTGAAAAAGCAGGGAATAAAGCAGAAAAAGTAGATGGGCACCTAGGAGGCCAGGAATAAAGCAGATTTGATTCCTAAGGCTTTCCCAAGTGCTCCATGAGTCAATAATGGCAAGTTTGACCTCTATGGATAGGCAATTAGATACTTGCACATGGTGGGACTCATGGACTAGGAAAATAAGACAAAATAAATGGAATAATGTCTAAGTGGGTAAATACTATGGGTTGATTATTCTAACAATCTTGAATGTAGAAATACCTGATTTCTATGTGCTTTGATCTATCCTGGAATACTGGGTTATTTGTCATCTTTATACAATTTTGATTGTCACATAGAAACATCGCAGCGTCCAAATCTAGGTTGAATAATATTGACATCAACTTTCGAAGCCATATGGATTCACAACTAGTAGAGCAAGCTGCTATATATTCTGCTTCGACTGTGCTTAGAGAAATACTGGACTTCTTTCTGCTAAACCATGAAATCATAGCAGATCCCAGACTATAACATCCTCCTGATGTATTTTTCTTGTCTGAGATACATCTGGCCCAATATGCATTTGTATAGCCATACAATCTATACTCATGGCTACCATCATAGTATAGACCAAAGTCTATAGTCCCTTTCAGATATCTCATCACATGTTTTGCAACTACCAAGTGAACCCGTCTAGGTTGAACTAGATATTGACTTAAGGTGTTCAGAACAAAACAAATGCCAGGTCTAGTGTTTGTTAAGTACATCAATGATCCAATGATCTGTCAGTATTGAGTCACATCCACTAACTCTAATGAGTCTTCATCTAACAACTTCAAGTTGGAATCCATGGGTGTGGCCATGGCTTTGCATTCCAATATATTGAATCTTTTTAATATCTCTACTGCATACTTTCCCTGGTTGAGAAATATTCCTTTTGAACTTTTCCATACTTCCAGACCTAGGAAATAATACATTAACCCAAGGTCTTTCATCTCAAATTCTTCTGCTAGATTCTTCTTGCTTTCCATAATCTATTTCTCATTCCCTATCAAGAATAAGTCATCCACATATAGTAGTAGAATAACAGGTTCATCTTCTACAACCTTGAGATAAAGGTTAGGATCAGCTTTACTCTTGCTAAATCCCATGCTTGATAGGAAACTATCTATCCTTTCATACCAAGCTCGAGGAGCTTGTTTAAGACCATACAATTCCTTATTCAACTTGCATACCTGAGTATGTCTATTTTCAACTTCAAATCCTTATGGATGTTCTATGTATACTTCTTCTTCGATCACACCATTCAGAAAAGTTGTTTTAACATCTATCTGGTGTAAGTCCCACTTCATCATGGATGCAAGTTCCATGATAGCTCTAATCGAAGTATACTGTGCTACTGGGAAAAATTTCTCTTCATAATCAATTCCCTCTTTCTGAGAGAAACCTCTGGCCACAAATCTTGCTTTATACTTCTCGATACTTTCGTGAGCTGCATGCTTTATTTTGAATATCCATTTGGATGATACTATACTCTTTCCTTCTGATTTGGGAACTGTATCCCATACATCATTCTTCATTATTGACTGGTATTCTTCAGTCATTGCCTCTACCCATTTTTTCTTCTGTACCTCTTCTTCATAGTTTGTAGGTTCTTGATCTACAAGATCGCACATCAAGGCTACATAGTTGGAAAAATTATTAGGTTTCTTTCTTTCCCTTTTGGAGCCTTTAGGAGCTCCATATCTTTTGGCCTCTCATATAATTTATCTTTTCCAAGCAAGCTTTCTCTTTCTTGATATCTCCATCATAGGAGGTTCGTGTGGTTTTTCCATGTCATGTTATTCAGGAGCTTCATCTTCAGGGAGACATGTAGTTTCTTCATTTCTGGGAGGTGTCTCTTCTTCATACACTTCTTCATGTTGGCACTTCTTGGATCTCTTAAGGGCTTCCTCTTCATCGAATGTCACATCTCGACTGATTTCCATGTGATGGAATCCATGAATGTAAATTCTATATGCTTTGGATACTTCACAATATCCAACAAATATCCCTTTCTTTCCGGAAGGGTCTAACTTGTTTCTTTTCTCTTTTGGTATATGAATATATACTGGACAACCAAATATTTTGAGGTGACTTACCTCAGCCTTCTTTCCCATGGACATCTCTTCTGGAGTATTGAATCCAAGAGCACTGTGAGATATTCTATTATGTACATACACATAAGTTCTTGCTGCTTCTACCCATAGATGCATTGGAAGATCTTGATCATATATCATTGTCTTCACTTCCTCCATGATGGATCTGTTCTTTCTTTCCACAACCCCATTCTATTGAGGATTGTAGGGAGTATTTAGATCCATCTTGATTCCGGCATCTTTGCCAAAAGCTTCAAACTCTTTTGAGGTATATTCTCTACCATTGTCCGATCGGAGTGTCTTGATTCTCTTGTCTGAAAGATTCTCTATCAAGGCTTTGAACTCTTTGAATTTCTCAAACACTTCACTCTTTGCTTTCAAGAAGTATATCCAAGTCTTTCTTGAAAAGTCATCAATAAAAGTGATATAATATTCAAATCCAATTAGGGATGTAGGAGAAATTGTACCACATACATCTGAATGAATCAATTCCAACATACCTTTTGTTTTTGTTTCTCTCTTCGAAAATGGATTCTTGATGTTCTTTCCCTTCGCACATCCTTTGCAAATGCCTTCATGCTTGATCTTCATGTCTGGCAATCCCATCACTACTTTGTTCACATGAGGTAAAGCTTTGTAATTAATGTGGGCAAGCCTTCTATGCCATAATTCACTAGGGTCAGTTGACTCATGAACAAAAGTTGTTTCTGAGTGCCCCTTGAGTTCGTACAAGCCTCCTTCTTCTTCACCAATGATGATTGCATATTCAATATTCTTTCCTTTGGGCCACATGAGTACTCGGCCATCTATGAAAGCAACTCTGAATCCTTTCTTGAGATAGAAAGTAAATTATTCTTTAGAATAGGTACAAATAATACATCTTTCATTTTTAGGGGATTACCTGAATCAATTTTGTCCCTTGCTTCACCAACTCCTTTGATCGGATATTGATAGTCATCTCCTAGGGATACCTTTTGAGGAGAGCTCTTTTCTTCAAGTTTGGACAGATTTTTCTTTTGTCCCATTATGTGCTTTGAAGCACCACTATCAATGAGCCAAGTGTCTTCTCCAAGTGTTACAGACCTAGAGAGTGTAGAGAATAGTACATACTCTTATGCATCTTCTTCTCTTGCTTCCTTTCTTGGAGGTCATTCCTCTTCTTCTTCTTCATCCTCATATTCAACTAGATGAGCATGATATATTTTCTTGTTGATCTTCTTCTTATATTTGTGCTTCTTCATAGGACAAGTTTGGGCAATGTGTCCTATCTTATCACAATGAAAACATTGAAAACCAGAGTAGTCTATATCTGGAGGATTTTCCCTTTTTATTTGGATTCTTCTGGGAGGTTGAGACTCCTTGAAACTTCTTCTCTTGAATTTAGATTGAATTCTTATTTTCTTGGTGTGAGTAGATAAGGCTTGATCATCTTCCTTTAGTAAGGCTTCTCTGTTTGCCACTCTAGTCTCTTCTTGAATGCAATCTTCCCATACCACATCAAACTTCATGCTTTCTTTTCTGGCACACATCATCTAGATGAAGGAATCCCAAGGTCTAGTGAGACCATTGAGATCAGTCATAACCAGTTCATATTCATCAAGATTATATCCAATAGCTTCTAGTTTCTCTTTGATCTAAGAAACCCTTGTGAAGTAGTCTTGGATGGATTCTCCATGACTCATCTTGATGCTTTTCAGTTGAGCTCTCAGATTCATCTTTCTGTTGATGTTTCTTCCCTCATACATTCTGGAAAGGGCATCATACATTTATTTTGGAGTCTTCTTGGATGACACTTGAGGGATCAAGTGATCCTTGATGGAGTCAGCAATAATCCTTTATGCCCTAATCATATCCTTTCTGTGTTTCTCCTTGGCTTCATCTTCTTCAGGTTCTAAAAATTCTTCTTTGACATACTTATCAAGATCATTCTCTTGGAGAATGAGGCCAATCCTATATTTCCATGCTTGGAAATTCTCTATGCCTTCTAGCTTGTCCTCAAGCTTAGTGCTTGGAGCCATCTTGTCAGAAAATAAAAAAAAATTGAAATTTTGTGGAATGAGAAACTGACCTTACCAGGAGATGCGCTCGAATGAGGTGAGTTGACTGGTGTTCTTGGATTCTAGAAATTTCAACTCTTCACCTTCCAAATGAGACTTCCAAGATTCAGCTTTTGTAGCTTTTTGGTTCAGCGGTTTTTTGGTGTAGCTGTCAAACTAGGGTTTGACTTTCCCGGGGACTCACACACTCAAAAACCTTGATTCTAGGCTCAAAATATGCACTTTGGGATGGTGCAAATTTCTATGCAAGCAGTTTTCTGAAACTAAATTTTTTTCTTGAAACCCTAATTTCTTCCGAGGAGAGAGAGAGAGCTATTTCACCTTGTGAAAGCTGTCCTATTCAGGCTAGCTCTGATACCATGTTAAATTTTCATATGCTAAGATAGATCATCAGTATTTCATTTCAATTTCATAACAAAAGTATATAAACAGGATCACTGAAGGAAACAGTATCACAAGAACAACACAAATTTATCCTGGGAAAACCCTAAAGGGAAAAACCCATCAAAAGCTTCGTCAATATAGATGCCCCAAAATATGAAAGGTAAAAGCAAAAGACTAATCAAAGACTTATCCTCCTCCTTCTCTAGCTACTTCTCTCTCCTTCACTAATGTGTTACACAAGTAAGTGTGTGTGTTCCAAATGAGGAGCGCCATGCCTCTGTTTGTATTCATCCATTCACTTTAATAATTAATTCCAACATGTAGGCTTGAGTTAATCATGTAGGCTTGAGTTAATCATGTAGGCTCGAGTTAAACATGTAGGCTCAAGTAACCACAACTGGGGTGCTAATGACCCACCTTTACAACTTGAGGGGACTACCTCATGACTCTTATTAGTTATTCCAATTAGAAGCATTGGGGTACAAAGTAATACAAGTGGTTCTCTAAGTAGGGCCATCAGGGACCACAGAAAGTACATATAGAATATTCTTCGAAGTTACAATATTTCAACAGGATTCACTTTCATCATTGGTTAATTCCTATTCTTCAGTTGTCAATTATCACCTATTGATTGGCAATTTGTTGAATCCTATCCATGTTCAACTTCAACAAATTTATTCACATGGCATGGACTATACTAGTTCCTTTGGATTTTGATGAAGACCTTAAGTTCATATCTATAACCTAAGTTGCGCAAGATTGTGTTGTGTTCACTTACATAGCTTCCATTTCTTTGAAGACTCATCATGATTGTATATTGTGGCTTCAATCCACCTTTGTAATATACGTGGTCTAGCACCCGTATCATATGATGTACTCAAATATTGTAAAGGAGCTATTGTTCCAATATATTGAACATGGCTTCCTCAGATATGATTTTGTATATGAAATTTGATATGTATTTGTTTCAGGTACTTCCTCTACTTCCTTGGATTTCTGAGTTCTCCAAGATAATGATTATAATGTATTTTTTCCATCGCTTCCCTCTGACCTCACACATTAGGGGGCATCTGTTATCAGCCAAAATGGCACTTCTCTATCCGAGTGCCGATATTCCTCATGTTGGTACACAAAAGGAAATTTTTTATTGAAGTAGCCTAAACGCTATAAATGGGCATGACTTTTGATGCATTTTTCCCATACCAGCTTTGTATATTTTTATTATGGATTTTGGGTTGCATACGCGACTATGTGCATTACAACTCGAGTGTCATACATGAGTATTTGCATTGCAAGCCACGTATACTTGCATATGTGAGTTCCCTTTGAGAAAACCGCATGTCATACGCAAGTTTCCTATATTAATACTTTCATATACCCTAATCCGACATTAAAAAATATAATACTAGATTAGATGAGATTAGTTGGGGCCTAATCCATAACTATTCCATCTATCTCAACCATCCCAACCTTTGAAACCACTCTATTTCCCAAAGTATAAATAGAGGCCTTGGGGTGGTATCTAATCAATCAATTTTGGAGAGAAAAGTTGTGTTGGTGGTATATCTTCAGAGTCTTGGAGTAGCAAAACTCAGAGTCCTTTGGTTGTAGAGGATTCCTTGTCTCAGAAGCTGGGTTGTACTCTTATCTTATTCACTGATTGTTAATAAAGAGAATTCTTCTTCCAATATTGTATTCAGTTTATTTCATGTATATTGGTTATGAATATGTTTGTTTATATGTTTAATATGCTTTTCATCTAACCTCTGATATATATATACATGAGATATTACTTGAAGGATTTTCTCTTTGCAGGTGAAGAGGTGCATCCCTGGAATCTTTGAAGAGAAGAGGAGCGGGAGAAGATCAAGCTTGGATCAACCATCGTTAATTGGGAAAGTCAATACTTTTCTTCCTATTTCCTTTCTATTCTCTAGTAAAATATGATTGTATGCAAGTTAGTAGTAAGTTAGTAACCCCAGACCCTAGGTTACAAGGGTGCTTTATCCTGAACAAAACCCACTAACATAGTTCCTCGAGTAACCTTTCAACCATTGATTCACCCTCTCTATTTTACCATCAATTTGTGGATGATAGGTTGTGTTAGGAGTCAAGTTTTTTCCCACCATTTTTAAGGGTTATTTCCAAAATGCACTAAAAATATGCTATCTCTATCACTAACCAATATGAAAACTTCTCTCAAGAATAGATCATCCACTTGTGCAGTAGTGAAGGATGTAATAGTAGCATATAAATGAGAAAATTTAGTGAGTTTATCCACAACTACAAATATGAAATACTTACCAAGAAATTTAGGTAAATGTTATAGCTCAAAATGGCACATCTTTTTCTGTGACCACTTTCCCATTATTTCGTCACATGTCGTCACTTCCATCACGGCACTTCATGAAAGTCGCCGAAAGTAACTGAGAAAACACCTAACTTGGAGGATCCATATATAGAGTTTTGTAATTCCTTTTGAACTCCTCTATCCGCTGTTGGAAAGGTATTTGATTTAGATAAAACTCTCAATAAGACACCAAAGTAAGAAAATTCCCAGAAGTACCCTAAAAATGATATTTTTTCATGTACACACGAGTTTCCTTAAGGAAATCTGCGTGTTCCACTTTTTATACGTAACTTGTTCTACATAATACCCATGTGTTCCCTAAATACATGACTATTTACATTGAAACCCTTGTATAATACATGAGTATTGTTACTATAACCCACGTGAACCCCCTCAATATGTGACTAATGTCTCTGAAACCTACGTATTTTTCCTGTAGATGTAAAAAAAGAATTTTCTCAAAGTTTGGGTAGTTTGGTTGGTTATGCAACTAACTCCTTCAATTGTAACTAATTTCTCTTCGACCCTATCTCTTCAGAAAGGTATCAATAGAGGTAGGGATTTCCATCATAGGGGACTGGAATATTTTCATTGTTATTCTGGAGGAATTAGGACTCTCATTCCCCTCACCTTTTCACTAGAAGCTATCTCCTTGTGTTGCAGAGCTTGGAGGCTGAGTTCCTTGGAGAAGAGAAGCAGCAAAACGAGATCAAGGTTTCATGAGGTGCCCAACTTGAAGAGAAGGTATATTTGTACTTCCTTTCATGATTAATAAAGATGTGATTTCCTTATTCTTCCCAAATCATTGTTCAATGTGTGATTGAATCTTTGTTTATGATCAGATGTTTTTGTTAATCAAAATAGCTTCTCATATTTTTTTGATTATCAATACTTTATATGTGGTCATATTGGTTTGAGGAAGGTATAATTCGTCTTGCAGGTCTCTTGGAGCAAGAGGAGCAAGAAGAGGATTGGAAGGCTGCTTGGATAAACGTTCGTTTGGCTAAGGTATGAACCATTCCAATCTATGAACTTGTTTATATATACTTGCAAAACCATTTGTGTCTCTCTTTCAACCCCTGTACGTTGATGGTCTCTTAAACCCTAGCCATAGGAAACTTTCCTCTACAATAGAACTGGAAAATCCATTGGGGATAGCCTTGTATGTTTTGGGTTTATATGCCGTTATTCCATTATTTTGCAAGGTTTTGGGTCCTTCTTGCCACTAAGGAACACCTTCTCAGTCTGATAGTACACCTCCCCTGCCTAAATAACGAAGTTTTTGCCTTTTTGGGGCCTTTTCCCACCCATTCGCGGGTTGTAGGATCCATAGTCTCATGTCTGGGATGTACATGCGACCTGATATACTATAAAACCACGTATGAAACATGACTTGTCAGTAGGGTACTATTGTGTATGCCCTTGAAACAATCTTTTTTCCTCATTTGTGTGGTTTTATCTATTGTTTGAGAGTTGTTTGGTAGGTCATTTGGGGTCCTATGCATGTGCATGAGTCCACAGAGTTATTTTAATCCCCTTTGGGTGTTCTTTATATATGTGGTAAGTCCTTTTGTAGCATTAGGGTTTTTCTCTTTGATTTTTGGTTATGTTTTTGGTCAGCCTCTGTCAGTGATCTTTGTTTGAGTTTAGAAGCTTGTTGGTATTTGTTTCCTTCTTATTTTGCTAGTTAACTTCATGATACATAAGTAGTTGACTTGTCTCTTATGCAAGATTCCTTTCCAAGTAGGGTTTATACTGACTTTAGGGCATTCTAGAGTATGTTGGGTGATTGTATAGCAGAGTTCCTTTTGCTTTGTTCTTGTTATCTGCATAATTTAGTTTGTAGGTAAGTTTTTCTTTTGCATTTATAAAAGAAAAATAAAAAGAACATATAGTTGTTTAATATGCTTGTAGATTAGGGTTTTTTCTTTAATGCACTACATATCATTATTCTTGAAAAAATAAAAAGAAATTGTTCTTTTGTGGCTTTCAAGTTTCTATTTGAAAAAGAAAGAGAATATTTTTTGCTTTTCACATTTCATTTCTCTTTTCTTAGTCATTTTGTTTCAAATTTGAGTTGAAACACCATTTGTTTCACCTTTGCCACCCTCTTTGATTAATTAACAACCCTTTAAAATAAACGCTTAATATTTAAAATTTATTAGTAACTGCTTATTTCTAGGGACGACGCACACTAGGATAGGCTAGAGTTTTGGGTTAGGAATATCTTAACTGCCCAAAATTTCAAACTTAAACATAGTGGCCTATATTTTAGGAAATCCAACTTCGTTGGGAAAGACACTGAAAATATCCTCTCACATAGGAATCAAGCATGAGGTTGTGCGATACTGAGTTATTGGAGATACCCCTCCACTTCTCAGTAAATCATACACCAGAGCTGGTGCATGTTTGGGGACTCATCCACTACCCCCTCCTGGCCCTGTGTGGTTCCTAGTACTATTTGGGTTTCAGGATTTTCTACCCTTCCCATGTGCATCAGCTGGGATGACGAATATTCTGATGGACTTTCTGCATGATTTTGGTATCCTTAGTATCTTGTCTGCTAGGATCTTACATGGGAGGCATTGGAAGGCCATTTCCAGTGCACCTAAGGTAGACTTGGAAGGAAACCTTGGTAGAAAATATGAGAGGTAAGTGTGGTGATTCCAGTGCTTACACCCAGAGGGATCTTCATGAGACACCAAGTAACTACTCTCCTTCCTTCGTTGGTTATTTTTGGGCCCTCATCATCCCAGAATTTCCTTTGGAAGGCATCTTTGTTTGCCTGGATTGATACTTAGGTATTTTTCTAGTGGTGCGTTATTTGTACTGTTGGTTTCGTATCAACCTCAGACTTTTTCTCCTTGTTGGAATCTATGGATAACACCCCTTTGAACACCAACCAAGAGATCTCCATGCTAGGAACTCCTTGTACTATTCCTCTCACAGGGAATGTTGGTGTTCCTTTGATGGACACCTTGAATCTATCTAGATTCAACCTAGGGATACCGGTGTGTTTTCTTTCCACGTCAACTATCATGAATGCTCCTAATGCTTCTCAAGTAAGATCCTTATATAAAGGGAATCAAAACAATGCTTCCCCTTCACCTGTAGTTGCTTCTTCTTTTCCTTCTACCTCATGCAGTGAAAGTACTGATACTAGTAATCGACAGTCTAAAAGGAGTAAAAGAAGGAAGAAGAAGAAGAAGAAACATAAGCAAGGGGGAACTGTTCAACCTATGTAGGTCAAGTTGAACCTCACAGCCAAGCCCCTGCAGTTCATGTTGGGGTAACCTATCCAAACTCTGCAGGTCATGTTGCATCTAATCACTCAAACTCTGCAATTCAAGTTGATCTTCACCATCCAGCCTCTGAATCATGCTGGTGGGACCTTGCTAACCTTTCCAGGTCACATTAGATCTAGTCACTCATCCTCTGTAGTTCATGCTGAGGGAACCCGTTCAACCTCTATAGGTTAAGTTGAACTTCCGCATCCAACCTATGTAGGTCATGTTGGATCCATCCACATATACTTTGAAGGTCATGATGGAGGAACACACTCAACTATTGCAAATCATGTTGATCATGCATGTCCAACCTCTGCAGGTCATGTTGGACCCAGTATCTCAGCCTTTGTAGGTTATGCTAGGGGAAGTCTCTTAGCTTCTGTTGTTCATGCTAAGGCAAAATAGTCAGCCACTATGGGTCATGTTGACAGCGTTGAAAAGACTAACTGTTCAAAAAAAAATCCCAAGTTTCCTTGTAATATTTGTGATGGATACCACCTTAGTTATCTATTCCCCAGCATCGTGAAGGTACGAAGAGTTTTATTTCATGGTCATCCTGATTTCAGACATCTTGAAATTTTTCAGCAACCAGCCTCTCTTAGTCAGGTTGGACCCAATCACCTAGCCTATAGTGGTCATGTTGGGGGAAAACTATCAGCCACTGTAGATCATGTTGAGAGAAAATAGTGAACCACTACTAGTCATGTTGACACCATTGAGAAAATTGGTCGTTCGAAATGCAAACTTAAGTTCCCTTGTAAGCTATGCAAGGGAGATCATATTACTCACCAGTTCCCTGCTATCACAAAGGTGCAAAGAGTGTGGTCCGAGACTCAAGAATTACTTGCTCCTGAGCAACCTATATTTTCTCAACCATTTACTTAACCTTTGGTTAATCTAGTGGTCAAAATTTCATAGTCTTTGGTTTACCCCACTCTTCTTTCAGAGAGTGACCCTGATGTGATTAACCAATGTCATCTTTGATAAATCCCACTCTCCCTTCAGAGAGTGACTTTCATGAAGTGGTTGAATCGATTCCATTATCGATCAATCCCACTCTTCCTTTGGAGAGTGAAGTGTCTACTAGTCACATTTTCTTCACTTCCAATTCAGAACTTACTGAATAAAGGGGAATTGAATTCGCTTCAGATCAAAATCCACCAAGCTGTCGAAGTGCTTCCTTTGATTGGGATAGCCTAGTTGAGCCACACCTTCCTTCTAATACACCTTTCCAGATAAAGGTCAAAGTTGAAAAATATAGATTTCTCATTGTATTGTTGATGAACGAGCCTCAGTTAGTATCTTTTCTGGTTGTTCTTGGAAAGGCATGGGATCTCCCAGCCTTGTGTTGAATACTAGTCAGTTATTGGTGTTTGATAGAAGAACTAGTACAACCTTGGGAATTCTTGCTCAAACACTTGCTACATTAGGTGGGAATACTGACTTAGTTGATTCCATGGTGATAGAATACCCTTTGGGCTTCAATATGCTCCTTGGGCATGATTATGTTTATTCCATGTAGGTTGTGGTTTCAAAATTCTTTCACGTGATGTACTTTAATCATGGCGAAGAAATTGTCACTATCGATCCATTGGATTTTCTTGATCCATCTCCTGACCCAACTAGAGACCATGTTTTTCCTTTAACGATTCCCAGTGTTTCTATAGACACTACCCTGCCACAGGTGAGCTATGTGGCCTCATGTCCTTTTCCTTCAATTGCTACTAAGGAGAAACCTCTGTGTTCATGCTTACATTCTCGAGACTCGGTCCCAGTAGTTGAACAAGGAATTCATCCTATATAGACTGTGGATATCGCTCTCCACTCTATCAATCCATTTGAAATTTTAGAAATGTTCCCTATCTCAGATGATCTCCTTCCTTCGGATGAATTCTTTCTAGAGTCTTTGATACAGTCTGACCTTGTTTTGGATGTTGGTTCAGTTGTGACTAATTCTAACCTAATTTTCTTAGTAAGCCTAATATTCTCATGGATCAGTCTTCTTATGTTTGTCTTTTTGAGTTTTTGGAATCTCCCTTCAAAATCCAAGCCAGTGATCCTGATGAGTTTTATTTTCTTATGAAATTTTTAACTCCTGTGATACTAAATTTGTACCTATAGAATCTATCTCCCTTGTTGATCTTTTCTTTTCTTCTGAGGTTGATCTTACTGATTGTAAACCCTCATGCCTTGGAACAATAGAGTCCTCTTTCATTGATCCTTCCTTGACTACACCCTTTTTAGAAGATAGAAAAGTCACATGTGTTTCCACCAAAGTGACCTGTATCATATATTTTCTTTTGAATATGTTTATGATGTTGTTCTTTCTTGGAGACAACAATTTTAATTGGATTCACAATTGTTTACTGACCTTGACTTGTTGTTCAAGTTGTAATTACATTTTCATGTACCCTGCTCATGCTTATGATCTTGATGTCGACCTCCACGCTTTTAGCTCGTTGTATAGGCCTTCATCTCTACTCTCATCATCGCTCAACCCTGTATCATTTTGCCTTTACAAATTGACACCTTTTTCCTAGAGGAGATGTTCCTTGAGTGTCTTTATCATGCTCATGTTCCTTGCATTATGCATAGGTTTGTTCCTCGTGCTTGGAACTAGCTTCACCTTCCTCTGACACTCATCTCCTCGCATTTAGAGCATTCTTTCTACTCTCCTTTGAGCTCATTAAAAATAGCAAGGATGCCACGAGTTGACTCTTCTGGACTTTTTAAAACTTCACGGGAAATATATGGAGTTTCTTTAGGAGTAGGTATAACTCCTCAAAATATACTTGAATTCTGAGTAAACTTGTTCGTTCAGACTCGTTGAGAATAAGTGAATGGGCATCCAAATTTGTGGTAGTTAATCGCTTTTTCGGACCATGTGGAATAGTTAAAAAAAAGGAGCACTCTCTTTTATTTGGAATTGAGAAGATTATTCTCATGCATAGGTTTATCAATTTTCTGGAACTGAGGGGCTAAAATTATGGAAAAGGAACACCCGGTATGAACTTAGTTTTCTCTTTTTCATGCTCTGGACCCAAACATGAAAAATATTCTAAGCATAGTTTATGTATTTTTCATGCTCACTAAAACCTAAATAACAAAGCATCGGGTTTACTGTTGTAAGCCTTGTTTCTCATAATCAAATGGATCTTTCCCAATGATATTTCCTTCCTTCACACTCCTTACACTCAAGCTACATGCCGCTTCTAAAGTTGCATTGGTTTGGTGATAGTTTATCCCTTTTTTGGACCTTGTCGAATAACTACGAAAAAGGCATACCTTAGTTCATCTAGGCTAAAAGAGTTCTCCTCTGTATTGTTTTACACTTTTTCAGACTTAGGAGACTAAATTTATGAAAAAGAACCCCCTAGAGTCCTCTTTGGAGTTTTCAGACTCTCAAAACTATGAAAACACTATCGAGAATTCACTACTTCAAACTCATAAAATACATGAATCATTGCTTTATCAAGCATTCTTTTGTTTCCTCTTTGAGCTTGCCAAAAATGAAGAAGGTACCAAGTTTGATTTCTTGGACTCGTTAAACATTTACAAGAAAGAGGGAAGGGAAGTCCATTCACATGTATTTTACATCATGGTAGCAAGTCTTGTCTCCTTGAACAAAGCACCAGTTTTGAGTCTATCAACAGTTGGGTCTCCGTTTTTTACCTTATCCTGATTCATCTTTTTCAATCCTCAAGTTGGTCCCTTTTCCAATTATATGGGGAATCTGTCAATGTCTCCTACATTGTAGATTTGTGTCATTGGACTCTTTATGTCAAAATATGCCTAAGTAACTTTTGTGTCATGCTCACTATTGAAGTATAAACCTTTGTTGACCATTCTACATTTTCTTTAACCTTTTTTGTTGGTGATTCCTTGGTATCAATTCATTACATCATTTTTTGATGGTCCTTGTCATGAAATTATGTACCAATTCCATATCCAATTAGTATTTGACTTACCTCATGTTGGATGATGGAGGATTCCTTAATGCCTTCTTTCCAACGAATCTCTTCCTATCGACTGCAATACCTCTTTCTATAGGAATGATATTTATAGTTTATGACCATACCTTGGGGATTGCAGTCATCAATGGCAATTTCCATTGCTATTGGGTACTGGGAATACCTTACTGTCTCCTACTCAATGGATTATTCAAGTGTTCGACTTAAAGTCCTTGTATTCACACTTGTTAGAATGTAATAGGTACCTTGGGGAAAATTTTCATTAATGGTGGTTTCCCTTGCATTTGTTAATGGTTCTCATCATTGACCGGTGATCAAATGGTTTCCTCCATGTTTGACTTCAGTTCCTTTATTCACATGGTTAGGATTCATACCTTTAGGGAGATTTGGATTCAAAACCTTGGGTCGACAGTAGCATCATCATCTTTTTTTTATTTCTCAAGTTTCCCAAGACCTTGTCACACATCATATGAAATTTTGTTGAGACCTATATCCACCTTGTATTTTTTTGGCTATGATCAATTGTTGAGCATGGATCCACCTTGTTCATTTGTGGCCATGAATCCTTTAGATTTGATATGGTGCCATTTTGTGTATTGAGCGAACATGGTAGTTTCATTAGTTATACATATGTTGGATCCACCTGTATATTTACGATGATCATTGGTATATGGACTTCCATGTACCAGAGATCAATTTTGTCAGACATTTATCTCTCTTTTAGGTACCTTTGTTAGATCCTTTTGATCTTGTATTCTCTTCTCTCTCCATATTCAGTTGTTTCCTTTATAATGTATTTTGGCTATTGTCTTCCCCTCTAACCTCATACATTAGAGGGAATCTCTTATAGCTTAGAATGACACATCTCTTCCTCTGACCACTTTCCCACGATTCCATCGCATGTCGACACTTCCATGATGACACTTCATGAAAGTCACTGAAGAAACCTATATTGGAGGAACCATATCTGGAGTTTTGTAACACGATTTCACCTCTTCTCTACACCATTGGAAACACATTTAAGTTGCATAAAACTTTCCAGAAGTCACCGGAGTCTGCAAATTCCCAAAAGTACCCTAAAAATGAGATTTGTTGATGTATACGCGAGTTGCCATAAGGAAACCCACGTATTCCACTTTTTATACATGACTTGTTCTACTTGATACCCGTGTATTCATTGTATACAAGAATATTTACATTGCAACCCGTGGATCATATGTGATTATTGTTACTGCAACCCATGTATGTCCCTTGAAAACACAACTGTTGTCACTGAGACCCACTTATTTTTCCTGTAGATGTCAAAACAAAGATGTTTCTCGAATTTTGGGTAGTTTGGGTGGTTATGCAATTGACTCCTTTGGTTGTAACTACTTTTTCTTTGACCCTATATCTCCAAAAAGGTATAAATAGAGGTAGGGAGGTCCATGAGAAGAGACTTGAACCTTTTCATTGTTTTGCTGGAGGAATTGAGACTCTCTTTTCCCCCACCTTTGTCCTAGAATATTTCTCCTTGTGTTGTAGAGCTTGGAGGTTGGCTTCCTTGTAGAAGAGAAGCAGCATAACTAGATCAAGGTTTCACGAGGTGCCCAAATTGAAGAGAAGGTATATTTGAACTTATTTTCATAATTAATAAAGATGTGATGTCCTTCTTCTTCCCAAATAATTTTTCAATGTGTGATTGAATATTTGTCTACGATCAGGTGTTTATGTTAATTAGAATAGTTTCTCACATTGTTTTGATTATAATTAATTTATATGTGGTCATATTGGTTTGACGAAGGTAGGGTTTGTTTTGCAGGTCTCTTGGAGCAAGAGGAGAAAGAAGAGGATTGAAGGGATGCTTGGATCAACCTTCGTTTGTCTAAGGTATGAACCACTCCAATCTCTAAACTTTTTTATTTATAGTTGTAGAACTATATGCATCCACCTTTCAACCCCAGTACGTTGATGGCCTCTTAAAACCTAGCCATAGGAAACTTTCCTCTACAACACAGACATAACACTAGGAATTACAACATTAATTTTAGAAGGTATGGTGCCACGAATTACCCCAGGAAAAGGGTCAAGTATTGTTATGGAGAAAACTTCCTATGGCTTGGGGTACCACAATATACAGAGTAACCGTAGAAATCAATCCTTTCTCATATGCAACATAAACAAAACATCTAACACAAGAGGATCTCGAAACATACCTTATTCTGGATGGTTGATGTAGATCCCCATTAAGCTTTTCCACTCTCACTTGTATTAGCAATTTGCTCTCTCAACATTCAGCAAAAAAGACAAGCATACCATATAATGGTGTTAGACCTACTCTAGCATATATAATCAATAATATATAAGCATTTAAAAGCATCCATGGATTCAATATTGATTTAAATACGCATTATTGGACATGAAAAGATATTTCTATTAATATAAATCAGAGATTACAATAGTGACAACCTCTATTGGCACGTCTGTGAACTGGAGAAACTTAGTCCTCCACCTAGGCCTCCACCACTTCAATCCTCCATCTCTCGATAGCAAGCTCACAAGAAAAGGAAATATTGGGAAGAACACAAAGTGCTCCAAGGAACAAAGGGATGCAAGCTCAAGTATAATCTCTGGAAACAATGGATTATAGTTTTCTTGCTCTTCAATTCCTCCCCTTTCAATGTATCCAAAGGGTTCCTTATATAGTGCTTCAATGGGATAATGGAAGGTAAAATCCGAGCGATCTCAAGGCATATGGAAGGCCAAGAGAGAAGTGACTTCGATCCACATCAAGAAAAACTCCAAAACTATTCGGCGTTTTGCACACACCCCGATGTACACGGGTTTGAGGGTCATATCTGTGTATATATGCGAGAATAGGTTTAAAAGTAGCATATGGAAAATAATGCATGTTTTTAGGGATGATCTTGGAAACATAAAAGGTAAAAAAATGGTCCATGGGGTCCAAAGAGTCTACAGAGGCATAGGGAAGGCCATAAATGTGTGATCCAACATGCGTGGTAAAATCAGTTGTAACAGATGCCCCCTAATGTGTGAGGTCAGAGGGGTGATACAATGGCTGAAATACATTACAAGTCCATCCCAGAAGTGGAGTGATGAAGAGCCAGGTGGAAGAACCAGCCATCCAATAGTATAATACAATAATCAAACTCTGCACAAAACTGCAAGTACATATAGCAGTCTTGGATACATAAGAGTACAATGGCCATGAATAGGAATAATAAAAAATATGACATGTGTGGTAATCGACATGTACAATATAGATAGATAGGAATCTCAATGATGAAGATATACAAAGGATCATGATCTCCATGAAAGCTGAAGATATACAATGAATCAATATCTCCATAATGGTTGAAGATATCTGACATACATTGGAATCAAGTCACAAGATCTTAAATCTCATGAACTCTGGCACGATCAAGGAGGTAGCATATACGGAATGAGATTATGTATATGCTACCTCCTTGATTGTGTATATGGAAGGTCTTATACATAATATTCTATGAGTACATTTCCTACTATGTGAATAGAGGTGTTGAGGTCGAACATAGTAGTCCGTTGTCTGATTACCATTCATTAATGTATACTGTTAATAGACATGAGACCACCCACCAATAAAGAAAATGGGAATAAAGGTACTAGAGTGCAAACTAACAAGTGTGAATAAATGTGTTGAGGTCAAACACTTGAGAGAATCCATTGATCATGGGACATTGATTTGTCCCAAAAATGTCGACGACGAGAGAACTTGTCACTGATGACTGCAAGTCTCAAGGCACTCAAAATGAGTCTAGATTCCTATCCCAGAATAAATGATCTGAAGTCAATCGGATGAAATCCGCTGGAAGGAGGGAATTAAGGAATCCCTCATCATCCAACATGAGGCACTCAACAAATTTGTATAATGTAGAAGGACTCGTTCATAATGTGCACGAACCAGTATCAATACCGGGAATGGTCGACATGCAGAGTCAAGAGAACCGAGGAATGGCCGACTCAGGTTTCAACTTCCTTCGAACAAGAGCATAAAGGTGAATGGTGACTAAATGTAGGCAACATAGACTCAATATACAAAACTGGGACATCTCTGCGACACAGGAGGCATCGACAGAGGCTCCATAGGGACTGGAAGCTTAACCAGTCGGTGGAGATAAACTCAGAGAAATGAGTACAACTCCTAAAGTCAAACTATTAACCCAACCAATAGATGTGATATACAATGCTCTGTTCAAAGGCAACATGACTCGACTGCTCCCAAAGATAACATCTTTTCCTGTCTGAATTTTTTTTTTTGGACTTTTTCAAATATTTTGAAAATCTTGAAAAAGAATAAAAGTGCTTTATAGTTACAGAATAGGAGGAGATGAGTGTTAAGGAACAAACAAACTAGTTCCAAGGAACAGAACATACCTATTCTTAATGCAAGGACACATGTGTAGGACAATGAAACTCAGGGGAAAGTCCTCTCCTGGTAAAAAATGGGGAATCAAGCTGTAAAGGATATGTAAAATGGCTCTACGTGGCTAGACATGAGACAAGATCGGGCTATATAGATGATAATAAAATTCAAGGAAGCCAGCATAAGGCTCAATAAGGCAAGAAAAACTCATGATAATGTAATTACAACTTGACATAAGGGAGTCTTGGGGGAAAAAACCCAGCAAAAATATCAAGAGGAGTATGAGGCTCTTGCGCAAAGTCATGGATATACTATACAAAGGACTCCCACACCTGTTATCAACCCAAATGGTACTTCTCTGTCTGAGTGCCGACATTTATTATGTTGGTACACAAAAGGACATCTTAGGATTGAAGTTTTCCAAAACACTATAGATGGGCATGACATGAGATGCATTTACCCTTGAACCAGCTTGCCATATTATTTTTCTAAGTGTTGAATGTCGTACGCGACTATACTCATTGAAACTCATGTACGTACGGGACTATTCCCATTGACAACGCGTGTATTGTATGTGACTATATCCATTGCAACCCGTGTACATCAGCATACATGGGTTTCCTTTAAGCAACTCTCGTGTCATATGTGGGTTGCCTATATTAATATTTGTCTACATCTTGATTCAATATTAAAAATATAAATCACAATTAATGGAGATTAGTTGGGTCCTAATAATTAACTATCCTAACTATTTCAACCTCCTCAACCTTCGAAACCACTCTATTTCCCAAAGTATAAATAGAGGCCTTGAGGAGGGAATTAATCAATCAAGTTTGGAGAGCAAAGTTATGCTGGTGGTATATCTTCAAAAGTCTTGGAGCAGCAGAACTCAGAGTCCTTTGGTTGAAGAGGAGTCCTTGTCTCAAAAGCTGGGTTGTACTCTTATCTCATTCATTGATTGTTAATAAAGAGAATTCTTCTTCCAACATTGTATTGAGTCTCTTTCATGTATTATGGTTGATGAATATATTTGATTATGCACTAGATATATTGTTTGTCTAACCTCTCAAATATACATGTATAAGATTGTACTTGGTGAATTTTCTCTTTGCAGGTGAAGGAGGTGCATCCCTGGAAGCTTTGGAGAGAACTAGGGAAAATGAAGATCAAGCTTGGATCAACCATCGGTAATCGGGTGGTCAAGAATTTCTTCCTATTTCCTTTCTGTACTCTGTTAAAGCTAATTGTCTGCAAGCTTAGTAGTAAGTTGGTAACCCCAAACCCTAGGGTACAAGGGTGTTTAATCCTGAATAGCAGAACTAGCGACTCTGCTAGGGAGCCCATCCTGTTGCGGGTTAGCTCTGTAGATCCTTTGCCGGTCTTTTCTTTGATTCAGTGTGTGGTGTTTTGTCTTGGTTTGGACTTATAGTGGTGTTTGAAGACCTTCATAATTTTTCTTTTTTTTGAAAAATTTTACTCCTGTATGCGGGTTGCTGTGCTACATAGTCGTGTACAGAGGCATGTGCACGTTGTTTGTTGTGCTACATAGTCGCGCACAGAGGTCTATGTATGTGGGTTGCTGTATTGGATAGTTGCGTACATTACGTGGGTTTCTCTTATAGAAAATCACGTAGAAGTCTGAGCAACAATTTTTTTTGGGTAGGTTTGCTTGTCATTGTCCTTTTGTGGATTTTGTCTTGCTTTGTGGTCTTTAGTACTGGCATTTCACTATAGGTTTGATAGCCCAATTAACCATACTTCGTGATTTTCGATAATACCTTGAGTTTTTGTTGGTTGGATTGTCTTTCCTTTAGCAATTTGAAGTGGATTTTCCTGTTGGGTATAGATCCAAGTGTCATGTGTATGAATCAGTGATCGGGTTTCTAGATATCGTATATCCCTTGCTATATTCAAGTAGTGTTGGTTTGTCACTTGGCTTTGATTGATTTCAATGATTTTCATTCATTGTGTCTCCCCAAGCTAGGTGTTTTCCAAGTCTTCCTTAGGTGGTTGATCTTTGGTTCTTATAAGTCTACTATACTTCATTTTGCTTACTTTATATAGTTAGATTATTCAAGCATACTCAAGAATTTTTGAATTTAGGTGCATAGTATTCTTTGAGGAATTTGAAAAGTGAAAGGAAAAGCATTGGAAACATTTGCATTTGAATTGCATATGGTAGTTTTACTTTCAGTTTTTAAATAAAATCTCAAAAATTACAAAAATAAGTCTTAGTTTGCTCTTTCTTAGTTGCATTTTCATTAGTTCATATTGACAAAAATAAAAATAAAAATATTGTTTTAAGTAGTGATAATTTTCTTTGGAATTGATTTATACACCTATTTTTAACTTTTCTTATCGAGTCATAATATCATAGTCTTTCACTCCACTTTCCTTCTGAGTAAGAACATCCCTTAAAATGAACGTTATATTTTAAAATTTATTAGTAATTTTTTGTTTTATAGGGTCATACATCTACTAGCTTAGGCTAGACTTGTGGGATAGGAAGTATAAACTCCCCATAAGTACTTAAATTAAGACATAGTGGGCCAATTGATAGGTAAATACTTCTCTTTATTAATAGTATATGGGAAGCTCCTCTCAAACAGGAGTTAAACACGAGGCCACATGGAGGCATTGGACTGAGGAGAAAACCCTCTGATTCCTTGTCAAAATGTAGACCAAGGTTTTTACGCATCTGGGGATTCTATCCTATACAGATTTTCGGGCTTTGCTACCCTACCCATGCGTACAAATCAGGCTTGCGACTATCCCTCCAAACTGTTGATATAGTTAAGGTAGCCTCTACTCTCTTGGACATCTAAGGTTTATACACAGGTAAACCGGAAGGCTATTTCTAGTTCACCTTGGATGGGCTTGGAAGGTAACCCTTGTTGAAAGTGTAGGAGGGCAGTGGGTGATTCCTCCACTTGTGCCTCAGAACGTCTTCAAGGACACCAAGAAACTATCTCTCATCTTTCTTCGGGAAAGCATATATTATACCCTTGTGATTGTTGAGACTTTAATAAAAAATTTGTAGTAAATGTTCTATGGTTTGTCTATGTTTCAGCCGACCTTAGGGTGTGAAGAGTCAAATTTACAATTGTGGATTCTGTCCCGGCAACGGAACCAATGTTGTAATCTCCCAGATCACATAAATTTACCAATAATATATACTAAAACATACATACATCACAGAAACAAGAGATAAGAACAAGTAGATAGAATAACAAATTATATTAACATGAGAGGGTCCATACAATACAGAGAACTGAACCGATTTCTCATCTGGCTCAATAGCCTAATATATATGAATTACAAACACTTACAAATAACTACTTGTCGGTTCACTCAACCGACACAACCTTAGGTGGCCAACCTAATCTCTAACTAGTCGGTTGACCGACTTAGTTGGCTAATCGACTAAGTCGGTTATCATTCAAGTCGGATTACTGACTTGCTCCTCCAACAAGGACCAATCTATCAGAAGGTCACGAAGGTTGCAAAACCTTCCTCTAATTATCACATTGGAACCTCCACCTCCCTCTCAAAGGCGGATATTCGACATAGATGGTTCTTTTGAACATATAGGAGTTAGTGAAGTTTTGGGTGAACCAAAACTTAGGGAAAACCGTTTTAATTTAAACACAGTCGAGATAGAAGGCTTGCAGGATGACGAGTTTGCAAGGAATTTTAATTCACCTCTAACTAACTTAAACAATCCTATGATCGTTCAGGTTCGTCCTTTCACTCCACCTATGATTTGTGTCCCTGTGGGAAGAATAATGTCTACTATAGGAGAAAGTTCTTTTACTTCCACCTCAGCTGCTTCGGCTGAAGGGGTACTACCTCCCCCGGTAGGTGCCCCTAGAACAAGTATACCTACTACACTGTTAACTCCAGCTAGCCAAGTGGTTCAACCACCGACTCCCACAAGTCTAGTAGGTGCTTTTGGTGGTATGGTCACTGGGATTCCTAGTGTACCTACATTTCCTACTTCCTTCGCACACACTTCCCATAGTGGTCCTATAGGATCCTTGGCTTTTGTCGAAGGATTTCCTTGGAACGGGGGCCACATTCACCCATCCACTCCATACATAGGCCCAACACCCTCATATGTAGGGGTGCAGTTTGGAAACACTAATCCTTATGGTCAAGGTTTTCAAACTTCGGTTTCAGCTCCATTCACGAGCTCTCCCTTTTCTCTTTTTAGTGCAGGGATACCTGCTCATGTCTTTCAAACCCCAGCTTCGACTGGGGAAGCCAGAACCTCTTATACTGCACCTCACATTAACAATCCATTGGATTATGGATGGAATCCTTTCCAAAGAAACCCATCAAATTCACGACCGACAGCAGGGAGTAACCCCACCTTCACATATGGGAATATGGGGGAAAGTCCCTCTAATCCCCAAACTGGTACTTTTAGTGCTCTAGTTAGACCCAAGTTTTCATTCTTGGCAATGTTAAAGTTTCCAGATTTGTCAAAACTGATGAATGACCCGGTGAGCAATGATCCCTCTTGGCCACTCGTCCCTACCAAACTACCCTCGGATATCTCAAAATTCAAAGGCAAAATTGGTGATGATATTGGATCTCATGCCACCACTTTCCATTTATGGTGCTCTTCCAACTCACTGAATGAGGATTCAATTTGGTTGAGGTTGTTCCAAAGAACTTTCACAAGTACTGCAACAAAATGGTACATTGAATTGCCTTCTGCTGTGTTTAGCAGTTTTTGGGACTTGGCTAATGCATTCCTTAGTCACTTCCATCTTCTTGTCTGTTATGATTTCGGGACAGACTTGTTATCTACCTTCCGGTAGAACAAGGCCACTCATATTTCAGATCACATCCAAGAGTGGAGAAGAAGGAAGAGCCCTACTAAAGCCACTGTACCTCCTAAGTTCTTATTAGAATGGTTCCTTAAATCCCTATTGCATTATATATCTAAGGATGTATCTACTTCAGGAGTGACGAATGAGGAAGAAGCTATCCTCAGGGCCGAGCAACTAGATTTGATATATTCTCATTCTGGGATCTTATATGAGATTATACTTGAGGCACCGAGGCCAACGCACAATGTAGAGAAACCTAAGCTTGGACACCATGCTGATGGTGTGGTTGGTTCCGTGAATTCTCCCACTATAGAATCTTTGTCCAATTAGATTCATCAGTTGTCCATCAAACATTCTACGACAGTGGCAGCAAAGGCTTCCCCCTCACCCCAAAATGCAAATGTTTTTGCACAAAACTCTCAGAAGGTAAATCAGTAGCCCAGTGGGAAAAATAAGGGAGGAAAAAAGGGTGAGGGAAACCAAAACAAGAAAAAACCCACAAACAATGCTGATGGGGGAAAGAAAGAAAATAAGAAGGTGAAATTCCCATGTAATTTGTGCCATTAAGATCACTTGACCCATCTATGTCTCCTTAGGGGACAAGCTTAGAAGCTATTAAAACACCAACAACCGGTTGTCCTGAAGGATCCTTTTCCCCAAGGATAGAATTATGCTTCAACTTCAAATGCAGTAGGGGGCACCCCAAATGATCCTGACCCCAATTATATCAACATGGTTCAATCTAAGACTTTATTATAGACCAGGAACAAGAACTATGAAAAAGAGACCTCGGAGAAGGGTAAGTCAATAGGTGAAACTTCTAACCCTCTCACGATTGAGAAACCTGCTGAAATTATGCCCAAGATATCGATAGGTGCCTTTAAGAAAACCTTGCATAATCCTAATGCTAGGGCTGCAGCAAACTACTTTGTAGTTGAATACTTAGCCCAGACTCCTTGTGCAATGTTGGCTTTAGAGGTGCTACAGAGTTGTCCCGCCCAGCGGGATGCACTCTTAGCAGCCTTAGGCAGTATGGACTCATCAAGTCTCATGGTGAAATTCAATTTGTCTGATGTCAAAATTCACCTACCATATCATGTAGCCTTATCGATAGATGTCATCCATGGTGGAAAGTCCATTGGAAGGGAATTTGTCGACGAGGGTGCTTCTACATGTGTTAAGTCCTTGTCTTCTTGGAAAGCTCTTGGATCCCCAGAGCTGGTTCCATAAAACAACCTACTTACTGCTTTTGATGGAAGGTCATTTCGTCTGCAAGGTATCCTACCAGCTTTTGAAATTAAGTTGGCAGGGAAAGAAATGTCTGTTGAAGTAGAGGTGATTTATGTACCTTTGCATTATAACTTGCTCTTGGGGAGAAGTTGGACATATGCCATGTCTACTATTTCATCGCCCGTCTTTCAGGTGGTAGTGTTTCCACATGAAGGGAAGTTGGTTATTGTTGACCAACTCAATTTTAATCGAAAAAGGCCGCATGGAAACTAACGAGTCCACCATACCATTGGTTTATCAAGTTAGACCCACTTCAGAGAGCTTAGGGGTTGGAATGTATGCATCATTGATGGGCACATTTGATCTTCTAGCTCCAATTAATTATATAGGTTCTACTAGTGTGTGGAAGTCCATAGCCACGGTTATTGATAGGACTGATCCTTGGGTTTTCCCTTCCCACCATGAACCTAAAGTGCCCTTATCAACAGCAAAAGTGGCTTACCAAGCTATCATCCATACCGCTATTGATCCCATTCCAGTCCCTCTCACAGTCTCAAAGGAACTGGAAGAAGCCTATTTTCCTACTTGGGAAGAGAAATCTTTGCATTCTAGAGATTGATTAGATATGATTTTACCTTTGGATGAAGCCATTCTAGAAGCTATGAAGCCATTCTTCACCATCGATCCTATTTTCTTCTGGAGTTAAGCATAATAAAGAACCAAAAGTTCCATATGAGACTGAAAGATGGTGTTGATACGCATATTAATCCCTTACCAAGGGAAGGAATGTGTGCTGAGGGGAACATGGAAAACATTTCCATTACTATCCTTATCAACATATTTGTAAATCCAAATGTTGTGGAAAACGTACATATCGATGCAAACTGCTCTCCGGAGGAGATTACGATCTATATGGCCTTGTTTAAGGATTTCCACGATGTTTTTTCTTGGTCATATGAGGAGATGCCAGGCATTGATCCATCAATAGTCTAGCATGAAATCCAAACTTACCCTGACGCTAAACTTGTTTGGAAAAAGTTGAGACCTGTTAACCCGTGTAAAGCGGCGAAAGTGAAGGCTGAAGTGGAGAAACTGCTGAAAGCCAGTTTTATTTAGGGCCTAGAGCTTTGACAAAATGGGTATCTAACCCTGTTCCTGTTGAAAAAAAGAAAGGGACCATATGCATGTGTACTGACTTCCGATATTTGAGCAAATACTATCCTAAGGACAACTATCCCATGCCATTTATAGATCAAATTATTGATGCTTGCGCGGGAAGTGAAGTTTTTTCGTTTATGGATGTTTTCTATGGATATAATCAAATTCAAATTAAACCAAAAGACCAACATAAAACAGCTTTCATTTGTCCTTGGGGTACCTTTGCGTACAAGAAAATGCCTTTCGGATTGAAAAATGCTAGGGAAAGCTTTCAGTGGGAAATGGATTTTGCCTTTCACGATATTAAAGGCATTGTTAAACCCTACCTTGATGATCTCCCAGCACATTCTCGTAAGAGGATCGATCACCCAGATCACTTGCTTTTGATTTTTGAACGATGCAAATACTATAAAATTCACTTGAATCCTCACATGTGCATTTTTTGTGTCAAGTCAGGGAGATTGCTTGGATTCATTGTGTCTAACAAAGGCATTCAGGTGGATCCTTTGAAAGTTGAGGCCATTGTAAATCTGCCTCCTTCTCGTTCTATCAGGAAGCTTTAGATCTTGCAGGGGAAGTCCAATTTCCTTCAACATTTTATTGTAAATTATGCCAAGATTACTAAAGGTTTCATGCACCTGTTAAAATAGGACACCCCATTTGTATGGGATGAAATTGCACAACTCGCATTCGAGGCATTAAAAAAATCTTTGTTGTCAGCACCATTATTAAGTCCACCATATTACTCTAGGAATTTTACATTGTATCTGGCCGCATCTGAGTCGACCATAGGGGTAGTCCTAGTCCAGGAGGACGATAAGCTCCAAGAGTATGGAATCTACTATCTCATTCGTGCTTTAGCCAGACCTAAACTTAGGTATTCCCACATCGAGAAGTTGGACTTAGCAGCTGTATATGTTGTTCAGAGGTTACATCACTACATCTTACTGAGGACCACGACGGTAGTGGCGGATGTTAATACTTTTCAATATTTTTTGTCTTGATGGATAGTTGGAGTAAAATTCAAAAAATGGATAGCCATTCTCCAAGATTTTGACTTGGATTTTCAATCTACCAAATCCAAAAAATCCTTAGTTTTTGCTGAGCTCATTGCAGAATTTCCAGTAGAGGAAGTTGTAGCCATTGAAGAAGACTCATTCCCAGATGAGCATATCCTTTTGATTTCCACCTTTGACCCCTGGTATGGAGATATAATTTTCTATCTCTATACTTTGAAGTACCCTACAGCCTTCTCGTGGGAAGAATGACGTAAACTATGCCTACACGCCAAGAACTACCTCATTATAGGAGATACTTTATATCGTACGAGGGTAGATTTCATTTTGCGTCGATGTCTTACCCACGAGGAAGCAGATATTGTCCTAAATGATGCCCATAGTGGAGTGTGTGGGGGTCATTTATCTGGGTTAGCAACGACCCAGAAGATATTACGTGCAAGTTGTTTCTAACCCATGATCTTTAAAGATTGTGTGAAAGCCGTAAAGTGCTGTCATCCTTGTCAGCTTTACACTAGAAAGATGCGGTCGCATCCCGCTCCGTTATTTCCTATCATCTCAGTGGCCCCTTCATGAAGTTGGGGATAGATTACGTGACGTGCAACCCAACCTCGGCTTGAGGGCACAAATATATCATTACTGCTGTAGATTATTTTACAAAATGGGCAGGGAAATGGCCACCTTTAAAGCTAGTGGGGAAACTGCAGCTTTTTTCATTTTCAACCAAATTATCACATGATTTGGTATCCCTAAAGTGATTGTCACTGACCATGGAAGCCATTTCAAAAATAGCATGATGACTGAATTGACCACTATGCTAGGATTTAGACAGGAGCATTCATCTTCGTTCTATCCTCAAGCAAACGGTCAAGTCGAGGCTGTTAATAAAACTTTGAAAACTATTCTCAAACGTACTATTAATGCAGCTCGTTCCAATTGGCACATCATGCTATATCCTACACTTTGGGCATATCAGACCAATGTGAAAACTACCATAGGATTTTCTCCTTTCCAACCTGTTCATGGAGTGGAAGTAGTTATCCCGGTTGAATGTGAAATCCCATCCTTAATAATTGATATTCATGTGTTACCTGATACGACTGAGCTGGAAGAAAATCTATTACATTTAGAACATCTAGATGAACAACGTAGAGATGTGATGATAGAAAAAGAAGCTCATAAGAATAGGTTAAAAGGCCAATACGATAAGTCGTTCAAGCCTCGGATTTTCTCTGAAGGGGAGCTTGTTTTGCTCTGGGATCAAGACAAATAACCCCTGGGGACAGGAAAGTTAAGGTCTCTGTGGTTGGGACCTTATGTCATGTCAAAGGTGTTAAATAAAGGTGCATATGAATTGATTGATTTCGAAGGGAATAAGCTGCCTGAGCATAGAAATGGGCTCTACCTGAAAAAGTACTATGCTTAGGCTTAGAACTTTTTCCTGTATTTTATTGTATGTATTTTTATGTACAAAAGTTTGTTAGTTTTGTGTTTTTATACCATATGCTGGTTATTACAGATGTCTTCTGAGTGGTTCATAGGTTTCGTTGATGGCACCAGTCACCTCACTTGTAATTTGGCTTCAGCTGCATGGGTCATTTATTTGCCCTCATGATATTTAGTTGCCTTAGGAGGCGATTGCTTAGGTCCTGCTACCAATAATGTCACTGAATACAGGGCTATCATTGAACTTTTATTGGATGCTTTGTCACATGGTATCACTCAGTTGGAAGTCTGACTGAACTCCCAACTGGTGGTTTCCCAGCTCAATTAGGCTTATCAAGTGTAGAACCCTATTCTATTACATCATTTTATGCAAGTTAGGTTATTGGAAAGAAATTTTGAATTCATTATATTCAATCATATTCCAAGAAATCAAAATTCATTAACTAGTGCATATGCTAATTATATCTTGGATTGGCATTTAACACATTTTGCATAAAAAATATACAACAAACACATAAAAACATTTGTAAATAAACTAGCAAAATATATATATGTGAATATTTGTCCATATAGATAGGTCAAGTTTTATGATCCTCAGATCCAGTCATAACTGTATAATATACAAATAATATACAAAACATGGATCAAAGTCCATAAAATGTTCTTAAGTCTAATATTGACCACCCTAGTCCCCCCAATCACCCTATTCTTGGGCTTCTTCATCCTCCTCAGTTTCAATATCCTCAACAACATCTATATACACAAGTACTACTCTGGCTACCCACCTCAGAAGGCATATCCATATAGGTGGTACATTGACCACTAGCTCATGCATAATGGTGGGGATGTGATCAATCCATAAAGTAGGTACTTTCTGGGTAAGCCTGGACATCTTCCCCTCGAGAACCCTAATCAAACCCTGGTCCTCTCCCAAAATAGGACGCACATACATGCGTGGATGCCTAGCAGGGCAAACTGGTCCAATATCTGCATTTTGACATTTTAACAGGATTAGAACTCTTATACATATGTATATATCTTTATAATTAAAATTCATAAAAATTTTAGAATTTTGAAAATTAAAAATACCTGACTCTTCCCATGCTCCTCCGGGAGGGAGGACAAGGTCAGTATCACCTCAGAAATATAACCCAGCATATGGAAACTGCTCCAAGGCTGGCAACTGTCGCTCTCGCCAAAAGTACAAGTTGTCATCATAGACACTTTGGACCAATCTACCATTTCCCTGGCAACGAAAGATATCTCCCTGCCTACTCAGCCTAGGCTGACGGGGAGAACGAACTGGTAATGGTACTGCGGGACTCAAACCTAGCACTCTCTCAAAGAAAAAGGCTACTAACATGATGGAATAACCAAAATTCTTTTGCCTGCCTCTTTTTCAGTCAGAGAGTTGTTTCCTTATTATCAGGATCACTCCCGAACACCAGTCATATAGGGATCCCTGCATACAGTCCACTGCTAGTCTCATTTGGTTCCAAGTTGCAAGGTGAAGTGATGATGACCCTACAACCCTCACTATAGTTCTCACAAATACCTGTAAAGAAAAGTTGTGAATGTGAACAATAGGGATGCAGCTACCGCTCTTTTGAGTGTCTGGCTCACAGTATATGTCTGTATAGTTCTATACACTTAGAAGGTCACCACCTCTACCGATACCTTCCAAGTTCACCAGAGCTCCCCGTCATGATAAACCAGAAATGAAATAGACATATTCCGATGTAACCTCTAGAAACTCACCTTGAAGGTCAAACATGCCTAGATCATGATCCCAATAATTTATCAAGAACTCTAAAAGGCGAACATTCAACCGCATAGGTGAGAAACAGAAAATTTTCAATAACCCACTTTGACGTAAAACATTCACCATGGGGGAATCTTGTAGAGATTCTTGGTCCATGTCTTCATGTTCCCTCTCCCTCCACTAAAGAACCAACTTTCAATCTAATAACCAAGCAATTTCAAACCATTAGATTCATATAAAAAATTGAATTTTTGACCCTAGATATTCTTTTTCTATGACTGTCCTTTGGGCAAGTCGCGAACTGTACACGACTTTCCTTCAGGAAACCCACGTAAAGAACACGTGTACATGACTATTAACATACCATACCCGTGTACACAGCGTTCATGCTTTGAGGGCACTTGAAATCATGAATTTGGGCTAAAAATTGAAAATTGTTTGGATCAAATGAAAGAGCATGGAGTGTAGTTTTACCTGACACTTGCGGTTTTGGGAATGGTCCATCGATTTGTCCACACCGAGCAATACAAGGTAGAGGTAAAACTTGTCTTTTTATGGATAAAAATCAAATGGTGAGTTTTTTATTAATATTTTGAACTATTTATAGAAAAATTATTTTCAAAGTGAGTTTTTTCCCTATAGTTCATATTTTTTAAAACTAATACCATCTTTTTTCTTCCATGTGACAGGTTTGTGGTTGTCTTAAGTTGTATTTCTCTCATATAGGATGGTTTTTTGGTCATTTCACATGCATTTTGCATTTATACCTAATCCATCTTAATCCTAGCATTAACACTTCGACCACGGACTATTGTATCTTTAACCATTAGTTCCTTTTTTATACCATTGTTCTTCTGTGGATAGGACTTTCCTCCCATGAGTATCCTCATTTAGAACCTACTTATTTTCTTTCGATACTCATGCTGCAACTATCTTAGGTTTAGGGGATCCTTCTTAGCTATTTTTCACGCCAAATTGAGCCTCATTTTGGTCTCTTTTTACAAGCTATCCCTTTATAGGACTCCCTGCCCTTATGGGGTTTCTTTAGGCCCAGGTCTAACTCCTCAAAATAGACTTGACTATTGAGTAAACTTGTCCATTCAAGTTTGTTAAGAATATGTGAATGGGCATCCACATTGGTGGTAGGCTATCTCTTTCTTGGACCATGTGGGATAATATGAGAAAGGATCACTCTCTTTTCTATGGAACTGAGAAGAGTATTCTCAGGTACAGGTTTATCATTTTTTCAGACCTAAGGGACTAAATTTACGGAAAAGGAACACCTAGTATGAGCTTATTTTTCTATTTTTCGTGCTCTGAACCTAAAAAGAAAAATATTTCAAGTGTACTTTATGTCTTTGTCATGCTTGTTAAACACCAAGAAGAAAGCATCAAGTTTATTTTTGTAAGCCCCATTTCTTGTACTCAAATGGATCTTTCCGAGCAATCTTGCTTTCCTTCACACTCGTAAAACTCAAGCTATATGCTGCTCTCGAAGGAGCATTGGGTAGGTGGTAATTTAACCTTTTTCAGACCTCCCTAACTACGTATGAAAAAGGTTCACCTTTTATTCTACAGAAGTTAAGAGAGTTATTCTATGGTATGTTTTATACTTTTTCAGCCTCAGGAGACTAAATTGAATGAAAAAGGACCCCCCTGGAGTCTTCTTTGGAGTTTTCAGACTCTCTAAACATGAAAACACCAAGTGAGCATGTACTAGTTCGGGCTCATAAAATCCACGAATCAGTGACACTATCAAGCATTATTCCCTCTTCTCTTCAAGCTTGTCAAAAAATGAAGAGAGAATCGAGTTGAATTTCCTGGACTCGTTAAAATTTAACATGGAAGGTAAGGAAGAAGTTTTCTTTTGGTTCTCAACTAGTGGCAGCATGTCCTCCTTGAACATAGCACTCTTTGTCTTTTCCAATACTCATGTCTCAATGTTCACTTTCAGTTCAACTATTACTTCGAGTTTCTTACTCCTCCTCTTGTCAGTTCTACCTGGGGAATATGATCATGTCTCCTACATGGTAGATAAGTCTGGTTGTACTATCTGTAAAGTTAAAATTTGCCTTGGGTCATCTCTGTGTCATGCTCACTGTTCAAGGACTTAACCCTGTATCTGATTTATATCCTGATTCCATCATTCTCTTATCTATTATTACTTGTGTCTCCCTTCCTTTACCCAGTTCCTAGTCACTCTTGTGATCTGTTGGAAGAGCTATTGCCTTCCTCCTCATAGTATGGTTCCACATCAGCACTTCCAGATGACGAAGACCTAGAGTTTTGACGATCATACCTTAGGATTCACTTTCATTTTTGTGAATTCCTTTTCTTCAGTTGTCGATTATCACCTATTGGTTGGCAATTTATTGAATCCTATCGATGTTTGAATTCAATAACATCTATTCACATGGCTTGGATTGTACGGGTTCTTTGGGATTTTTGACGAAGACCTTAGTTTCACATCTATGGACTAAGTTGCGCAAGATTATGTTGTGGTCATTTACACAACTTCCAGATCTTTGAATATTCATCATTATTAAATATTGTGGCTTCGATCCACATTTGTAATATGCGTGGTCTTGTACCCGTACTATATGATGTACTCAAATATTGTAAAGGGTCTAGTGTTCTAGTATATTTAACATAGCATCCTCGGATATGACTTTGTATATGACATTATTATGTATTTTTTTTAGGTACTGCCTCTACTTCATTGGACTTCTGAGTTCTCCAAGATAATGATTATAATGTATTTCAGCCATTGTTTCCCTCTGACCTCACACATTAGGGGGAATCTATTATCAACCCAAATGGCACTTCTCCATCCGAGTGCCGACATTCCTTATGTTGGTACACAAAAGGACATCTTAGGATTGAATTTTTCCAAAACACTATAGATGGGAATGACATGAGATGCATTTACCCTTGAACCAGCTTGCCATATTATTTTTCTAAGTGTTGAATGGCGTACATGACTATCCTCATTGCAACTTGCATACATATGTGACTATTCCCATTGAAAACTCGCGTACTGTACGTGACTATATCCATTGCAACTCGCGTACATCAACATATGTGGGTTTCCTTTAAGAAACTCATGTGTCATACGCGGGTTGCCTATATTAATAGTCACATACATCTTGATTCGACATTAAAAATATAAATCACGATTAATGGAGATTAGTTGGGTCCTAATCATTAACTATCCTAACTGTTTCAACCTCCTCAACCTTCGAAACCACTCTATTTCCCAAAGTATAAAGAGAGGCCTTGGCGAGGGAATTAATCAATCAAGTTTGGAGAGAAAGGTTATGCTAGTAATATAGCTTCAGAAGTATTGGAGCAGCAGAACTCAGAGGCCTTTGGTTGCAAAGGATTCCTTGTCTCAGAAGCTGGGTTGTGCTCTTATCTCATTCACTAATTGTTAATAAAGAGAAATCTTCTTCTAACATTGTGTTGATTCTCTTTCATGTATTATGGTTGATGAATATATTTGATTATGCACTAGATATGTTGTTTGTCTAACCTCTCATATATACACATATAAGATTGTACTTGGAGAATTTTCTTTTTGTAGGTGAAGGAGGTGCATCCCTGGAAGCTTTGGAGAGAACCAGGGCATAAGAAGATCAAGCTTGGATCAACCGTCGATAATCGGGTGAGTCAAGTATTTCTTCCCATTTATTTTATGTACTCTGTTAAAGCTAATTCTCTACAAGGTTAGTAGTAAGTTGGTAACCCCAGACCCTAGGTTACAAGGGTGTTTAATCATGAACAACAGAACTGGCGACTCAATTGGGGAGACCAACCTTCTATGGGTTAGCTCTGTAGATCCTTGCCCAGTCTTTGCTTTGATGCGGTGTGTGGTGTTTTGTCTTGGTTTGGACTTATAGTGGTGTTCGAGTACCTTGATAATTTTTCTTTTTTTTGAAAAATTTTACTCTTGTACGCAGGTTGTTGTGCTACACAGTCGTGTACAGAGGTATGTGTACATAGGTTGTTGTATTGGATAGTCACGTACAGTATGTGGGTTTCTCTTATAGACAGTCGCATACAAGTCTGAGAAACAAATTTTTTTGGGTAGGGTTGCTTTTCCTTTTCCTTCTATGGATTTTGTCTTGCTTTGTGGTCTTTAGTATTGGCATTTCACTATAGGTTTGATAGCCCAGCTAACCATACTTCGTGCTTTGCAAAATGCAACAAGGAGAACTAACTAGGGCACCCATGTATGGTCAATCCCTACCATTCACATCATGTCACTTCTAAAAGCAACAAGGAGGTTCCGTGACAAGATAGAATGGGTTCATACCTAAGGTTATAATGAAATGGTCATAAGGTCATGCAAAGTGCAAACAAATGTGAAACCTAACCTATATGCCAGTTTAGACATAATACCTGAAATCGGCATAAACAAGTCAAAACCATGATCAAAACGCCGCTCAAAATGGACTCCTACAACATCAAATTAGTCCAAAACGGTCCAAAATGGTCAGAAACAATCCAAAACTATAGAAAGTGGGTAAAAAATTACAAAAATTTCAAAAAAAATTTATAAATAGTAAAAAATACAAAAATTCCATATCATTTGAAATTTTTACCCATTTGAACGCAAAACTTCCAACGTGAATTTCGGGAGCTTCGTCCATTGAAATTTGACACCATTTGTTCCAAATAATCTCCTCATGTCCTCTTATTCCCATTTGATGGAATTTTTTTCAATTTCCATGGTCAATTTTAATTTTTAGGCCAATCTAAAACAGGTTTTTCGGCCCACCTAGATATCGGGTTTTTTTCCATGTATAGGGCTAGCCATACGTGGAAAAACCTCCCCAAACTGCGTACATACGTGGTTGTTTTGAAAACAGTTGCATATGCACCTACGCATAATGATTTTTAAGGTAAATGATGACCAAAAATAATTTTTTATATGCATGATGGTTCTAGAATGGAGGGAGAGGGAACATGGAGATGTAGAAGAAGCTATTCAAGGTGAATTAATGGCCCAACAAGCTCTACGTGCATGTGGTTTGTATAAGTTTTGGTGTCTTGGAATTCTGCAGGCCAAACCAAGACTCTTGCAGATGTTAGTAGATTACTGGGATCCAGAATCAGAGTCTTTTGATATCGACGAGATGTCTCTCACTATAGAGATTGAGGACATATATTTTATTACTGGATTATCCCGATGGGGAGAGGTGGTGAACCTACGCTCTCGCAGGCGCAGAGGTGTCCTTACTATTGATGAGTACATTGTAGTATACTATTTTTTAGACATGAAAAAGGTTGGGAGTCAAATCCCGAAAAAATCGATCC
Organism: Pseudotsuga menziesii; assembly: GCA_001517045.1. Lineage (NCBI taxonomy): Eukaryota > Viridiplantae > Streptophyta > Pinopsida > Pinales > Pinaceae > Pseudotsuga > Pseudotsuga menziesii. Next base: position 214,456 of record LPNX010616031.1, read on the forward strand.
AGGTACTGGGACTGAAGGCCATACTATTGGCACTTGGCAAGATAGCCAGTCTAGCTTCACTCCACCAGGCCTCATGGCCATTGATGTTCTATGCGGTGGAGTGTATGAGACCCATAGTAGACGACTAGAGAACTGCACTGTTGAGTAACATGAAGCAGCAGCTTAGTGACTGCAAGATGGGCAGGGTGAGACACTTCGATTTCGGCAGCATACTGAGCATGTTCTTCTTTGAGCGTGTACTGGGGCTAAGCCCTAGAGTGGACGTTCCTCCACACGGAGTTCGAGATCCGTCCCAACGAAGTTGGGAAAATGTTATGCGTAGGATGGGTCGAGGTAGGGTGGATAACCCCTACCTAGCGGACCTCTTTCCATGGTGGCAGCGGTAGATCATTGCCATCGATGACTATCCCTATGCAGGGATAGATTTTCGGGGAGATCCGAACCTGCCCTTACCACTCGGAGCGGCATATGGTGACATATGTAACGAATCCTAAACCCTCTTTTTAATTTTTTGAATTATTAAATTTTTTGTGTTTTTTAATATATTAACTCAAAAGACATTTTGGTGTGACAACACATAGTGACAATCTGTCATGTGTATGCAGATGCTAGACCATGGTGACTGGATGGTTTCCCTCATCATAGACGGAGGGGAAGAGGAGATGACATCATGGGTGTGGATGCGGAGTGGACACTCCAAAGAATCCACGCAAAATTTGTACGTTTGACACACAGGGTACCCATGGTGCAAGTCGAGGACTTTCTTGAGGCCACGCAACACCAGGTGGTTAGTGTACCATGGGCATGAGTTCGATTATTTCAATGACTAGCTAAAGTTGTGGTGTGCTAGCATGATCAGAACCCCCCCCCTCCTCCTCAGGCTTAGAGACCTGAGAGTATTTCATTTTTGTACTACCGTGTATTATATTTTGGTGGCTCGGAAGCCCCAATTTTGTTTTATGACACTTATGGATTATGACGTCACATTTTGGATGTTTAATGAAAAACTTTTATGATTAGCGATTTTGTTTATTTACATGTGTGTAAAAATGTATGCTTGTGATATGCTTATGGTCTATGAAACAAATGCCAATCTAACACATAGTTAGCATATGAGTCAGCAACTTGATTAAAAATTCTTGAAACATGTATGTATGTTATGTTCTCAAATTGTCATTCTAGCAATCTCACACGTAAGAATCTTCGTAATAATGTCAGATCCCTAATACGATACAAGCCATTAATTTGTGAAACCACTAACTTTAAATCAAGACATACCTCAAGAGAGAGAACACCATGTGAAATGGCATCCCACAATAACTCGATAACGATGCTATATTCAGCAACATTGTTCGAAGAAGGCCATAAACATACACCTCCTGAAGACAATACCTGACCCGTAGGAGTATAAATCACCCAAGCAGTAGAATCTGAGTTTTGAGTGTGGCGGCTAGCACCATCAGTGAATCCTATGTAAGCAGAAGACTCCATCAACATCTATCATAAGAAACGAAAGCTAATCAACAAACCCGGTCACCATAAGAAAACCTAACTATGCAAAAAACTGTACAATAATATACAATAGTCAGCCCTAGCTGAAGATCATGCATAGTATTTTTAAAGATATATCCCATTTCTAGGCTCCACCAAGGCTGTCCCTTCATAATCCACCAGCTCATAGGCACCCTTATCTAACACACGTTTGACTATGTAAGGACCATGCCACATGGGATTAAACTTCCCTGCCCCCAAGGGTTCTTTAGCTTGATCCCATAAAAGGACCAAATCACCTTCACTAAACCTCCTTGGATGGATAGACTTATCATATTAGACCTTAACGCAATGCTTATTTACTTCTAGAGCCACTAAGGCATCCCGACACTACTCATCAAGCTACTCTAAGTGGACCAAATGTTCCTCCAATGCGGAAGTGTCTCGTAAAATCTCTATAGCTAGCTTGAACGAAGGTATTTTGCATTCAATCGGTAAGATAGACTCCACCCCATGTACGAGCTCATATGGAGAGAAACCATTGGCAGTATTAACCACGGATCTATAGGCCCACAAAGCAGGATATAACATGATATGCCAATTCGTCTTGCTTTGCGCAATGGTTTGTTGGAGAATGGGATTAAGTGATTTATTCACTACTTCAACCTATCCATTGGCCTAAGGGTAATAAGAAGAGGAGTGCTCCTGCTTATACCCTAACTTCGAAGCCAACTCTTCCATCATTCTATTCTGAAAGTGCCTACCATGGTCAGTGACAATCTCTTTCACAATGCTAAACCGAGTAATAATTTGGTTGAAAACAAAATGCACGGCTATCTCACCATTGGATTTAATTGTGGGCATAGCCTCAGCCCATTTCATGAAATAATCGACAACCACTATAATGTGATGATGCCCCCCAGCTACAGTCGGGTTGCAATCCATGAAGTCAAGCCCCCACTTGGTGAAGGGACCGAAGGTGATAATTGGATGTAACGGGGTAGGATGCGAGCGCAGATTACATGAAAACACTTGGCAAGGGTGACAATTCTTGACCACATTGACACAATATTTGAAGATCGACGGACAAAAATATCTTGCTCTCAATATTTTTTGGGCTATAGAAATCATAGATAAATGACCACCACATGCCCCTCCATGTCAATCATTCAACACAACCTCAGCCTCATCATGGGTTAAATAACGATGTAAAATGGAATCTACCCCACGATGGTACAAAGTGTTATCCACTATAAGGTAGTTCCTAGATACATGACGTAATCGTCATCACTCATCTTGTGAAAGGTGAGTAGGGACCTTCAACATTTGCAAATATATAATGATATCCCCATACCATGGGTCCAAAGTTGAGATAAGTAAAATATGCTCATCAACAAACGTATCCTCATAAACCTCCTCCTCCTCCACACTTGGAAAATCAGAAATAAGCTCCGCAAAAATTAACGATTTCTTCGATTTCACCGAAAAGAATTCGAGATTGAATTGTTGCAAAATAACAATCCAATTATTATATTTTCCCTCAATCATCCTTCTAGTGAGGATGAACTGAAATGGATTGACATGAGCTACCACCAAGGTCTAGCGAAGGAGAATGTAATGTCTCAATCTTTGAACCGCATGAACTGTGGCCAAGGCAAGTTTCTCCACATGAGAATAATGGATTTCTACATCAATAAGGTTTTGGCTCAAATAATATATGACATTCTTATGGATTTCCTCATCTTCCTTTACCAAAACCATACCAACCATCTCCATGGATGCGGCCACATAAATAAAAAAATCACGACTATATTTAGGTGGAGTAAGCACAGGGGCCAATGCTAAGGATCACTTAAGAGCATCAAAGGACTTCTGGGCTCACTCATCCTAGCAAAAAGTAGTGTCCTTATTTAAAAGACACATAAATCCTTTAGTCAAATTGGAAAAATTAACCACAAATCTCTACAAGAAATCTTCCATGCCTTGCAAACACTGAAGATGTCTAATATTGCGTGGGGAGACAATTGAGGTATTGCCTCAACCTTTAAGGGATTGACTCTTATACCATCCTTGGATACAATGAACACTAGCAAGTGACCAACGGTCATGCAAAAGATGCACTTATGATGATTTAACCTAACCTAGTAATGGTGGCATCTTTCAAATATTAATATCAAATGGTATGGATGACACACTCTTAGACAAGAATGAGCAGCAAGATCATCCAAATATACTTTGATAATTGTTTTGAGATCATGAAAAATTAAGGTCATAGCCCGCTGAAATGTGGCCCCGATGTTTTTAAGACCCAAAGGAATCTTTCGATATGAAAACGTACCCTAGGGACAAATAAATGTAGTTTTATGTTGATCCTCAAGTTTGATCTAAATTTGATTATATCCAGAAAAACCGTCCATGATCAAGAATACCTCGCTTCCTGCACACTCATCCAAAATCTGATCAATAAATGGTGTGGGAAAATTATCCTTAGGACAAGCACGATTTAAATCATGGAAATCAATGCATATACGAATCGCTCCCTGCTTCTTATCAACTGAAACGGGATTTGAAACCCACTCTGTCAAGGGAACAAGATAGATAAAACTGGCTTTTAATAGTTTCTCTATCTCAGCCTTAATAGCGGGTGCTTTTGTAGGATTCACCACAGGAAAACATTGTTGAACGGGCTTCGTAGTTGGATAGGTCTTAATTTCATGTTATACAATAAAAGGGTTGATACCTGGAATTTCCTTGTATGACCAAGAAAGATGTCACGAAACTCTTTAAATAGCTCGGTATACTCCTTGATTTCATTAGGGGAACAATCCACCCCAATGTATACGTTCTCAACTTTTCCAGGATTGTGAGAATTATTGATAGGAATAGTAGGTGATAAATTCACCATGTTCCCATAAGCCATCCGACCAAGAGAGCTCAATGGAACCACGGGACTACCAATCTTCTCGCTAAGAATATCCCTAAATTCCTCACGCTCCATATGGTTAAGCTTGGGAAGAAAATAGGATCTATGGTGTAACTCTTCCCAAGATGGCTCAACCCCAAACATGGCATCAATAATGGATTCATCTGATGGAAAAACATCATCAAGACAATCATGTGTGTGAGAGGACTCAACTACCCATGAAGGCACCACATACGGGTCCTCCTCCTCCATCCGTGAAGAAGAAGGACTAAGCTCTGCAACACAATTAATATTCTCTTAATATGCTATCATTGTTGTAGGAAATGGCACATCCATTTTGACAAGTCCATTCGAAGGACTCGGTAAAGGAAGAATCCAAGGATCTTACATATGGGTATTATGAAAAGACACCGAATTCAACGAAGATGAAGCCCCACCAAAACTAGATCCGATCATAAGAACGGGCGTAGGACAAATAAAGGTCCCCATAAGGGATGGATACATACCCACACCCACACTCCTAGTTGCTGGCTGAGAATGATCGATAATCGGGATAGAAGATCCAAATGATGCACTAACACTTGGATTACGAAACGATGTCTGATCAATCATAACAATCTTCCCATTAAATGGAAATCAGACTACTCGAAATAGAGAAGAGGCTATGGCTTGCATACTATACATCCAATTCAAGGGGTGCATCAACCACCTCGACCTCGATCACGACGGTCTTCCCTCCCAATGGGACCTTAATTAAGGAAGAACCCCATGTGGCTAAAATGATCTACCATCAAAGGCAGTCAACATGGTAGCGGTTTGAGACAACTCGGGAGAACCCAAACCCTTCGAGCACGGCAAATACATCATGGAAGTAGTAGTTCCTTCATCAATCATAGTGTGTTTGATGGTCATATAAAGACACTCTACATGAATCAAAAGAGACACATAGTAAGGTAAGAGAGGCTGTGGTCCTATGGTTTCAAATTTGATGATGGAAGAAGAGTTATCATAATTAATCCCAAGAGCAAAAAGCAAGGATTTCCTTTGTGGAGGATAACTTTGAAGTACTTCAAGTGCAGACATTGCATAAGGAGTTTGGCCCAAATCCTCGACAATAGAATAGTTCTGGGTGGCTCGGGCATTAGGATTGTGCCTCGAATGCTTTAAGACTCCCTTAGGAATGCGAGGTGTATTTTTCAGTTTTATCCATAGGGTTTTCGATATGCAAAGGGATCCGGGTGGAGCGGGTTCTTTTTCAAGGTCCGGTTGTGACAAATCATAATCTTTCGCATGAGTCACAACCTTAGTAGCACATACCATGTTGATGCAACCATGACCAGTATTGGCTTAGGGCAGATTTTGATCTCCGCCCAACGCACAATGAGGATCATTGGTCCTCGAGTTCATATTTTAATTATGGGGTAAAGGATTGGTTAGCATAGCTAGGCCCTGTGTTATTAATCTCAAGGCATCTTCCATATGAGGGCACAAGTGAGTGAGGTGGTCCTCCTTACACAATTTGTAAGGAAACTTTACCTTACGTTTAGACTACTTGTCCCCCCTAGCATTTTTGTTCTTATTAAAATTAGCATTTTTGTTCTTATTCCCACCCTTACAATTATTTTTACCCTTTTTCCTATTCCTTCTGGGCTGCTGGTTGCCATTTTGGTTTGATGATTGCATGGAAAGTACACTCACCATTTGGGTGGGTTGAGATGAAGCCGTGGCTTGTCCCGAAATGGATTGATTAATAGACAATTGGATCACTTGCTTCATAACTGAATCCATAGGTTTGGCACTTGTACAACCCACAATGCCATTGGCATGTGGTCCAGGATTGATCTTAGGATCGAAACTAGAATGCAGAGCGTTAGGTATGATCTCATACAAAATTCTGGTTTGAGCATAGATCAAATCCAACTCCTATGCCCTAAACATTGCTTGTTCCTCATTCTGGACTTCGAATGTAGAAACATCCTTCATGATGTAAGGTAACAACGATTTGAGGAACCACTTAAGGAGAAATTCCAGTGGTATGAAGGATTTAATCAACCTCTTCCATCTATGCCTCTCTTGGATATGATCCAAGATATGTGTGGCTTTGTCTTGTTGAAATGTTGGCAAGACTTTTGTACCAATTTCGTAATGCATGGGTAGCTAAAAGTGATTGAGGAAAGTCATGGCAAGGTCATCGAACAAAACAAATTCCCCCCTTGGTAACTCTATATACCATTTCACTGCAGTCCTGGTGAGGGTGTGTTTAAATAGCCTTAAACAGATTGAGTGGTCATGTAAGGAATTTGAAGAGCACTAAAGGTGAAAAGTAGTGACATGTTCACTAGGATCTTCTCCTGCTTTGCTCTCGAACTTGGGAATGTCCGAGGGTAGCTTGTTAGGGATAGGCGGCCAAGCCAGGTCATGAGATACCTAATCGTTCATAAGTCTTGATAAGTCATGTAAGTTCAACGTTGCGTGGAAAGGAATCCTAGGTTGAGCCAGTCTATGCCATGCTCCCTGATAGTTCTGGTTCATATAAGGATGATTACTATAAATACCATGGCCTTGGCCATAATATCCTCCTCCCATTTGACCCGTGTGGGGCTGCATGGAAGCATTATGATGTGGCGTACCTTGACTATGCGGTGCTACAAGTCCATAATTATAAGAGTAAGTAGGTTGTTGATACCTGTACCCATAGGGTTGATAGTTTTGTTCATACTGCGGTCCATAAGACTGTCCATGAGAAGCTCCATATGGTGTCCCATGGGATGTCCCATGAGAAGCTCCATAATTAGGGCTATAGGGAACTCCTTGGGATGGACCGTGAGATGATCCAGAAACAGGAATATGACCTCCCGATACAATAGGAGGTACTTGACTATGAGATACTACTATGCGAGCAGTCGCAATATGAACATGGCTAGTAGCAATATTCCGGCCCGGAGGACCACATGAATGAGGGGGAGGAAGGGTCATAAAAAATGCATTCGAAGGAGTAGGGTTTGAGGATGAAGGGACATTGAAGGGATGTAAGTGGTGTTCCCTATGTTCACTCATCTTGGTCCTAGTATCCACATATGAATACTAACACTAGGTCTAGGATGGACATGTGAGGTAGCTTCCACCACCAGGATGGAAGATGTAATGTGACTAGTGCTCCCAAATGTCTTTGCATGGAAAGGAATAGGAGTGCCCCTAGGAATAGTTCTAGGTTCAATTTTTGACTCAGCATGATGTGTGCAGGGATATCAGGCATGCCATAACGAATATAACTAGTGCTCTTGGGTTCATGATGAGTCTCATCACCTGGTAACCAATACCGATGACCTATGAATGAGGGATCATAACCAGAATGTGAAGATATTTCTGGTGAAGGATCATATACAGGAGTAGAATCTACATCCCCAACCTTGTGAGGTGGAGAATACATCTTAGGAATCTCATCCTCGTGATCTCCCATCGTGTCTAAAGCAATGTGAGAAGTAGTCAACCTAAGCTGTCTATTCCTCTCTCCCAAAGGAGGAGGAGACATGGAAGGTAGAAGTCCTGCTAAATGACGATAATGGTGAAGTGTCGCGCCCAAATCCATAATGACTCAAAAAATGAAAAAGAATCTATCTAATTATGCAAACCCTAGGAAAACTAGCGTGTACAGAGCATACACCTATACAATGTAAATCCAAATCACAAGCAAACAAGGGTAGTATATGTGAGCTCCCGAATGAAGCAGGTATGTCTCACCTAGGAGAGGCTTGAGACTCCCATACACAACAAGCGGAGATTAATAACCAATTATAGTGGCCCTCAGCTTCAATGCATATAGCGAATGTGCTATCTGACCCCTACCTGGCCAGGACACCTGCAAAATAACCTCTGTGAAGTACCCCCTCGATAACCTAGGTAAGGAAACTAATTTCACCTCAATATAATCAATGCTCAGGCGGACAATCACAGGCAGGATTGACCGTATGGGTAGGGTAGCAAAGCCTGAAACTCTCGAAAGAGCCCCCGAATACAAATAAAATCCTGGAAATATCTCCAGTGCTACTCAATTATGACCAGGGGTCATCCCTATCAATAAATACTCACACCGCCTCGTGCTTAACTCCATGTAAAAGGAGGATCCTGAGAAACACTAATTATATAAAGGAATTTCACTCTCTCACCTGGACAGACACATAAATGTTTCGTTTAGTGGTCTTGGAGAATTTACTCGCAATGAACTATTCCAAGACCCTAAAACCTAATCTTGTTGTGCACCCTATAAAAGAAAAGAGTGTAATTAATTTTATTATGCGCTGATTTTAATTGGCTTATTACTCAAAAGGGAAAATGGTCATGCAACTAGTGATGTTATGACGCAACAAGAAGTAAAATGTGCACCTAACAATCAATGCAAATGCACTATGTCGAATGAAAAATGGGGTATGCTATTACGTGAAGTGCAAAATTTTCCTTCAAATGAATATGCAATCATTCCTATATGAAAATCTGACTAATACTTCTCCAAGCAAACCTAATGCAATTACCATGCAACAATGCAACAATGCATAATCATGCAAAAAGCAAATGTTTTTGTATTTTTTGAATTAAAATGAGATAATAAAGAAAAAGTATGACTCTACAACCCCCAAACTCTGCAAGCACTATCATATAGCACCCAAGCAAAGCACTAAGGTAAAAGAGACCTAATGCACTAATCCCAAAACAAAAAAATAGAAAATGAAATGACAAGAACATTCTCAAAAAATTCAAACCAAAAAGCATCTTTGGTTAGAAACAGAGGTGTATACAGACTCCAAAAGCACCCAAGAAGACTCAAAAATTATCCAAACTCACCTAGCAACACTTAATCTTGCCCAAAAAGGAAAAACTCAGGGCATATGCGACTGCGTGTAGAAAACCCATGTATATACGCGGATATCCAAGTAAAAAATACATGTACACATGACTGTGAAGACAAAACTCACGTAGAGGAAGAAAAAGAGATAAAAAAAGGTAAACATACAAGCTAAGACAAAATTTACTCCTATCAGACACTACTAGGAAAACATGCCCCTAGACTCGACTCAGAAACAGAGAATTCAGAGAAATGCAAGAACATTGAATGTCGATAAAACCCCCAAAGGAAATGACTAGGAACTCCCTAGTATGGTGGCCAATTCTGTTAGGGAGAAAAATTCCAATGGCTTGGGGTACCACAACAGACAGAGTAACCACAGAAATCAATCATTTCCCATATGCAAGAGAAACAAAACATATAACACTAGAGGATCTCAAAACATACCTTATTGTGGATGATTGATGTAGATCCCCATTGAGCTTTTCCACTCACGCTTGTATTAGAAATTTTCTCTCTCAACATTCAGCAAACAAGACAAGCATGCTATATAATGGTGTTAGACCTACTCTAGCATATATAATCAATAATATATAAGCATTTAAAAGCATCCATGGATTCAATATTCATTTAAATACACATTATTGGATAGGAAAAGATATTTCTATTAATATAAATTAGATATTACAATAGTGACAACCTTTGTCGACACGTCTGCGAATCGGAGAAATTGAGTCCTCCACCTAGGCCTCCACCACTTCAATCCTCCATATCTCGATAGCAAGCTCACAACCAAAGGCAATATTGGGAAGAACAAAAAGTGCTCCAAGGGACAAAGGGATGCAAACTCAAGTATAAGCTCTGGAAACAATGGACTATAGTTTTCTTGCTCTTCAATTCCTCCCCTTTCAATGTATCCAAAGAGTTCCTTATATAGTTCTGCAATGGGGTAATGGAAGGTCAAATCCAAATGATATCAAGGCATATGGAAGGCCAAGAGACAAGTGACTTAGATCCACATCAAGGAAAACTCCAAAACTATTTGTCCTTTTGCACACATCTCGATGTATGTGGCTTTGAGGTTCATATCCGCATATATACGCGAGAATACCTTTAAAACTCACATATGGAAAATAATGCATGTTTTTAGGGATGATCTTGGAAACATCAAAGGTACAAAAATGGTCCATGGGGTCCAAAGAGTCTGCAGAGGGATAGGGAAGGCCATAAATGTGTGATCTAGCATGCATGGTAAAATCAACTGTAACAAGTATGCACTAGGTATAGAGCTATACATAACACCAAGAATTGTGCTAAGAAGTTTGAAAGGAATTGTGCTACAAAAGTGTAAGGAAAACTCCAATGTTTCGTTATGGATAATTCCAGGAATTTTGACATAAGTATCATCTAAATGGAAATTTTGGCAACTAAGAAACCCCAATTTATCGTAAATAACCCTTTGGAGTCTTACTGTCCCTAATGACATTAGAGTGCTCTTAATGAAATGTTGATGATGATGATGATGCATATTGACAATGATAAATATGGGAATGATGATTTCTCCAATACTTAATAAGATGTTGATGACAACGACAATATCAATGTCAATAATGATGATGTAGGAATTATAGCACTATTCAATATTGATGGGTCCTAATGGAAACATAGTTCACCCTAATGCATTTAATTGACCATAACAGCCCCTAGATGACCCTAATGACATCTGATTGTTCCTAACAACATTTGAGTGAGCCTAATGCAACAAGACTCACCGTAAAATCATGAGGATGATCATGTTGATAATGGATGATGGAAATGTTAAAATTTTTGTTCTATTTAGATCATCAAGCAATAAGTCCAATATTATTGATGCAGTAAAAGAGGAATGAAGATACACACTGAACAAATCAAACAACACAAGAAATGGATGAGTATAGCTCAGATAATTACAGTATCATTGTCATTAATCAATCCAGTGTCACAATAGTGTTACATAAGGAAGAATTCAAATTCATTAGGGAGGAATTCAAATCTAACAACTGGATGTGATTGTACCTGACTGACCAGCTAACTCAAGATGTCTCAATCAATATCAGAGTCCAAATGGTTAACTCCAGATGTCTAATCAACTAAAAAAATTAGTAATAAATAGTTAACCCAGCCTAACTCAAGTCGTAGGTGAGAAAAGGTGCCTTATCCACATGCAGCGATGCATAACTAGTGCTAACTAAACTAATTCTGATCTAACTGAATGTAACTGGAAAATAACTAAGCTTAACTAGTTCCAACTCTAATTGATTGAAGGAGGTTGGTGTTGGGACTCCTAGTGGCTCCTAAATGTAGGGATTGGTATAGGAGGATCCTAAGCTGATGCATACAAGTAAATTCAGTGGTAGTAGGACTCTAGCAATGCTCCACACACTCTAGTAACTGGTACATGTGGCCCCATTAGGCCAAGTGGACCCAATGGTACTAGTGACCTCAATTAATTAAATAAAAATCCTAATTTAGGATAAAATAATCTAATAGACAATTTGGTCAAGGGAGGATTATAAATCCTAACACCCCCCCTGAATCCTAAGTTGGACAAGTGTGGGCCATGGAAACAAGGCCAAAAGTCACTTTGTTATCTCCCAAATAAATTAGTCTTCAATAGGTCAAATTCAGAAAATTTACTTTTTGCATAGTGAAGAAGATTTCAAGGCACATTATGAAATGTTTTTGTATGTTTAACAAAAAGTTGTAACGCCTTGTGCTTTGTTTTGTCATAAAAATCAAAGTTTCGCTTTCAATGGCTTAGGTGAACTTTTCAATAGTTCATTAGCCATCGAAAATCCCTGCTTTCGGCAGCTAAAAGCTTGGACTCAGGACTACGTTAACCACCGAAAGCCTGTTGACTCCGTTTTTTAATAAATTTTGAAACAGCAACTTCTGATGGCTTAGGAGAACATACCAATGGTTCATTAGCCACTGAAAATCCTAGATTTTAGCAGCTTACAAATTAGACCCAATATTTTCTTAACCGTCAAAAGCACCAAAAGAGGAAAAGGGTTAGGATATCCATCAAAATCAAACAACGTCAACATGAGGAACATCATGATCAAGCAATTAACCACTGAAAATACTGGGGACTGTAGAAAATCATGAGTTGGTGAATAAGAGGTTGTTATTAAGCTGAAGTGACTGATAGAGACCAAAAACCTAGCTACCCTCCACCTGTCCCATGACTCCAGTTGAACCACCATGAAACATCAAGTTCCAGTTAAAAATGATTGTTGTACTGGCCATCTCACGGTTCTCACAAGAGATTACCGTCATCTTTCTCAAGTACCAATCGATTGATCAGCCCCTTAAAATTATCACCCTCTCCTCAGTCCACTCCATGTTTGCTTGCATAAATCCTCACTGCTCCAGGACATCCCTGAATCGAGCATGCTAATCTCCTTCCCCGAATTTTAAATTTTATTTCTGCAAGTACTAGAAGCGCAATCCAAACATGAAGAGAGGAGTAAGACCTGCCCTTCGATGTGAATTGGGTGACATTGGCTATCTCGAGTCACATCCAGAAGTATTCCAATTCTTCAAATATGTAGGCTATTTCAAATTCTGTGAGAAAATTCAGGGATCCCACCAGCAAGTGGCAGAAGCCTTTTCTCTCTCTTTTGATGGTTCTAAGGCATTGATAGGCAAAGAATATTTTTAGGTTGATGAAGCCCTAATAGCAGAAGTAGCAGAACTCCCAAGGACTGGGGAGAAATCATTAAAAACCACCATCATGAAGGATGTGGAATTCAGGTCTTACTTGAAGCCTGAGCATAAGAATGGGGTATGGAAGAAAAACATCCCTTTAACCTGGCTTGAGGAGAAGTGGCAGCAATTGTTGAAAGCAATCCTGGTTTATGTAACTTACGAAGGCAGGTATAATAGGGTGATGATATACCACTTTAAATTGATGAATCATTTCACTAGCATGATCCCACTAAACCTACCTTTATACCTACACAAGAGTCTGACCAATATGGCCCATTAGGTCAAATCCCAGCCCACCAAAATTACAGGCAAGCTATCCCACCATGGCCTAATAAAGATGATTGTCTAAGAACTACTACAAAGAAGAAATATAGCATGGACATACTTCTTATTCTGGAATGAGTTTGAAACAGGTTTACAACCAGAAGACAAAGGAAAGTCCCCTTCAAATAAGTCCACTACTCCCATGAGTGGCAAGAGGAAGAGAAGGGCCATCTCACCAGTGGCAGTGAATCAGCCCTCTCCAACTCCAAACACCAAAAAAACCAAGATAAATATGGATTTTAGTGGAAAGGAGGAGGAGGCCCTAGCACAAGGTAAAAATGTACTTAAATTACCTTACTCGGACTCTAAAGAAGAAGAAGGAAAAAAAGTTGACCTAACAAAGCAGGTTGCAGTAGAACATGAGGATTTTCCCTCACCAACACCAAGGGAAGTTCAAGACGAACCAATGGCAGAGACTTCCTCAAGCAAACCTAGGTCTCAGAGAATCAACCATTTTTATACCAAAATCATATCATCATCATGTGATAAGACCTTTGACATACCTATTTTCCCTGAATCCCAGCACTTGGAGTGGAAATTCATGCTAGTTGTCAATATTTCATGAAAATTCCTAGCACTGCGCTTTCCCTGTTGTCCAAGAGTAGTACCTTGTTCACACTGCCAATCCCTTGTTGTCCACAAGTGGTGCCACTACTTATAGCCCTTAGTCCATAAGCATTTCTTACCAGAACCACTCTGTCATTGAAGGAGAAACGTGGTACCCTGGGTAAAAGGGGAAAAATAGAAGTTTCTCGAGGCTTCTAGATGATGAGCCTCGTGTCCTCCCATATCCCTGTCATTGTGGGTTAGTTGAGCTTGATATCCCTTATTCTAGGATCTTAGAGTCCACCTCTGCCACTAATCTCTCAACCATCCCTATCCATTGAGACTTAAAAATACAAGCTCATATCCATGGTTGAGGGGAGAACTCTTAAGGTACTGTTATGCTGTTGGATTGATCACTTGGCCCAAGTCATTGGAGAGCATAGAGAGCTAGAGTCAGAGCATGTGGGGATGAGAGTGCTTGGTTTCATGGAGATGCATGTCAACACTAAGGCTTGGTTGTAAAATTATCCATTTTTATCTTAATGCAAGTTTATTCTCGTTCCACATTATTGTTGTTGTTTGATTTCACATGTATGCTATTATATTCCTTAGTCACTAACATGGATCAGTAGATTATATTCTGGAAACTTTGATGTGTTTGTCTGTTTAAGTTGATTGCAGGTACACAGGGTTACTATCGAAGCATCACATTCCAGGTATCTATGGTGTCCAGGGAGGGTCTTCAACCTCTATCCTTCATCTGTTCTGGATCTAAACCATTTAGACCAGTGGAACACCTTACTATCCACAGAAGGTGAAATATTCCAGCTAACAAATATGGTGACCATACTGGGGAATTGATATATGTATCAGTTGTTCTGATCTTCCTCAGGTCTCAACTCTTGTTCAAATCTAGGCTCTTTCTCCAACTCTCTTCAGTCAGATCTACTTTTTGACTTAGTCAATTTGGGTTTGAAACTTCTAGATCTGTTTATATTTAGTCATTTCGACCTTTTATGCTCTGTTTCCATACTCAATCTAGCAGTTTTTTCCTTGATCTAGTCCTTTTATGACTTGATCTATCATTCTTTTTGTGTTTTGGTCTTCCATAGGGAACCGCGCCTATGCAGTGTATGAGGGGCAGTGCCACCGCCTGAATGGAGTGGGAAGAATGTAGTGCCACTGCCTGTATCTCATTGTCGAGAAGCGGTGCTGGGATAGAACCGCGCTGTTAACACCTGAGAAGCGCGGTGCCAGGTAGGCATCATTCGAAGGCCCTTTTTTCTCAATTTTTTATAAAAAATTGAGTTGTGTTGCTTTCAGTCTTGCACTGTTAGGCTTGTGTGACAGAATCTAATGCTTGTGGCTTGAAAATTGTATGGTTTAAGATTGGTTTGATTCAGAAATTCAAAAGCTATATTAGACTTTTTTATTGTTCGTCTTCTTCTATGCTTGTTGGTTGTGTTTGCGAAAGGATTTCTTGTTTTATGAAAAGATTAGGGTGTTAGTAAGATCTCTTTTCGTTTCTATTATATAGACTAGAAGAAGAACACTAGATTAGCTTCTAGGTTTAATTTCTTGTTTGCATAGTAAACTTCTTTTCCATTCCTTTGAAAAAGAATTTTTTTTACTGAGACTACGTTATCATCATTGAGCGTTGGACATTGGTTCTCTGATTGGATTTACAAGCTTTCAGGATCTTCATGTTCTTTCATCTCTTATGCATTTAGAACTTTCTCAATCAAAATAAAAAATATGGTAGTTTTAAGTTAGATTTCTTATGTTTTGAGAAAATTGAAAAAATAGAGTGCATTTGCATATAGTGTGCTTCTTATTTTTCTTTTAGGAAAAGAGATTCTTCCCCTTCTTATTGCTTTCAATAAAGAGAAATCAGTTTGGAAAAGTACTGCTTGTCTTTGATTTTGTGTTCAATACTGTTGTTTGGAAGTCTTTTTTGGTTTTTAAACAAAATGAAATACTCTCTTTCCCTCCCGTAAGTAGGCATACTGAATGGTAAAGTGAAATATTTGCACAAGCATACTGCATGGTTTTACTTTTTTGTCAAAACATCATGCATTCAGCTAACCGTCCACTTTAAAATTAATGGGAGTTATAGGTTAAAATTTACGTAGCAATTTGAGTGATAGGTTAGAGACGTGTTCAGGCATCGTTAAGCGTAGGAGTTGTCGCTATTTGTCTGCATTACATCTCGGGACTCACACAGTTCTTCCACGTACCGTCAATATATTGAACAGCCTTTCACGTACCCTTGAGGTATATAGAAAGGTACTTCATGTACTCGATTGTATATCAAAAGGCCCCTTGTGTACAGTTATTCATTAGACAACACTACTACTGATTCGAGCTCCCACGTACCTTGAGTATATCAGGAGACCCCACTAGAATACCCTATCCATATGAGAAAAGCCCTTTGACCATCTTGCTTGGAGCCATACACTGAAAATAGCATTCGGGGAGATTACTACGTACGTACCCTCAAGGTATATCACGAATGTCACCTTCTTGACAATCTTGGTGAGAGACCTAACTTTTTGAACTCCTCCTATCATTTTAAGTGTGCTTGTTTTGACCTATAGTTTGTGTAGGGAAATTTTTTTGGGTGTGTTTTCTAGATTTTCAGACCCTAGGTTAGATAGAAACTGTACAAACTAGCTGAGTTAAGACAGTCCAAAAGAGTACAGGGCCTACCACCCGATTTTACTCCTGGTTCAAGAGAGAATTCAATGGAAACTATCGACAAATGAGCTGCTACTACCTCCCAAGTGGGAGATAATGTGGTTGCAGAAGGTGGAGTACCATATTATTCACACTTGCCTCCCTTGGTCCAACAACCTTCCTGGGGAAATACCTTGTTCCATTCTCCCATGGAAGGTCATGTTGACGATACAACCCGTCTGGATTATGGTCCCAATGCTCCATTTTTGGATACCTCTATAGGACAGGCCATTGCCTTGTTTGGCACCCATTTAAACTCTTCTGAAGATGAAGAAGAATGTAGGAAATATTGTGCTGCCATTCTCTGTGCACAAGAGATTGACAAGCAAATAGATGAACTATTAGGCCTGACACCATCACGTTCCACATATGTTCTTGTGGGATATCGTTCCATTATCGTTCACTTGCAGATTCTATGAGACCCATTGAACCAATTATAGATCGTGCAGTAACACCACACAAACCAGGTCAAATTACCACCCCTATCACCTCTCATGTTATGTCTGTCCCTAATCCTCCTAGGCCTTCTGCAGCTGGAGCCCAACCTTTAGTTCTTGTTTCGTCAGTACCTTCTAGTGTCAGGGGGAAACCCCCGGTATGACCTATGTTATTTGGCACTGGAATTGTACCTAGTCAAGGGTAGACCTATAACATACAACCATCTACATTTTATGCCCCTCCCACCCATACTAATGTGGTTAATCCCCCATCCAATTCAGGTCATCCCTTTGGGGCACAACCTATAACCGTTCAAAATTCTGGAGGTTATGGTTATCAAATACCTGTAGGTAATCATCCACCCAATCCTACATGAATGCCTTATGCTGGGAGTCCATACCCTAGTAGCACTTTTATGCCATGGGGGAAACCCACCTGGTCTTACATGCCAGCTGTGGGAGGGATACCTATACATACTATGGGAGGTGCCGAAGGACCGCCTTATGGAGGTCCTCCCCCTAGGGAGCCTAATGGTCCCGGAGGATCTAACAACTTTCCTCCTTTTGGTCCTAATGGTCCTAGTGGTCGTAGGGGGCCGGGTGGCTTTCCTCCTTATGGCTCTAGAGGGTCTAGTGGCCCTCCTCCTAGTGGTTCTGGAGGCTCTGGTGGTCTGCCTCCTAGTGGTCCTAGTGGTTTTGATGGCCCTGGTGGCCCTCCTCTAGGAGGCCCTAGTGGTTCTAGCAGTCCTGATCCCAGAAATCAACCCCTTGCAGGTGGATTTTCCATTAGTTCTTCATCACAACAACCTGTTTTTCAGCCAACTTATAGTCCTACTGGTAATTATATGCCATATCAATATTACCAGTATGTCCAACCCAACCAATAGTTACCTTTCCTAGCAACTTTAGACTTGTCTGACTTGTCCAAGTTGATTAATGACCCCATTCGACACAATCCCTCATGACCTCCCATTCCTATAAAGTTACCATCGGATATTTTGAAATTTGATGTGAAGCAAGTAGACAATCCAAAGAACCATGTTATGACATTCCATTTGTGGTGTTCTTCAAACTCCACCATGGATGACTCCGTTCGGTTACAGCTCTTTCATCAAACTTTGACCGGTATAGTTGCGAAGTGGTACATTGAACTCCCACAACATTCATTTGTGGATTTTGGCTCATTGGCAACTTTGTTTCTTACACAGTTTCAGCTCCCTATTCATTATGAAATAGGCACTAATCTTTTAACTTCTCTGTGACAGAACACCTCCACCCACATATTCAATCACATTCATGAGTGGAGAAGGAGGAGAAGTCTTATTAAGGCCCCTATTCCGGATCAGTTATTAGTTGATTGTTTTACTAAATCCTTGTTGCCTCCTATTTCTCGAGGTGTGGGTATGGGTAGTGTCATTACTAAAGAGCAGGATATTAGTTGAGCTTACTACCTAGACTTGGTTTACTCCCATTCTAGAACTCTTTATGACCTGATTCCTCAAGCTCCTCACCCTAGCACCAATCTCACCAAGCCACTAGCAGAAGTACCTATTGATGGGATTGCTGGTTCAATCCAGTCCCCATCTGCAGTGAAACCTTCCAAGCAACCCCAAATTGCCACCCCTACTCCTTCGACTCCTAAGGTTTCCGCCGAGTTCAACTCTATTGAAAGTACTCAAACCTCGGGTAATAATAAAAAGAAAGGTAAAAATAAAAATAAAAATCCTGGAAACCAACAGGAGACTCCAATACCAACCAACATTGATAATGATAAAGGGAAAAGGAAGGCAAAATATCCCTGTCTACTATGCGGGGGTGACCATTTTTCAAAGGACTATCCTTGTCGGGATGAATCTCATAGTTTCTGAAGTCCAATCCTGCACCTACAGTACTTACGGATCCTTTTCCCTCTCAACAACAACTGATAGACCACATGTCTAATCAGGGTAACTCTAGTTCATTAGAGGAAATTCGTATGATGTCCTTAGATACCATCAATCTGTAAACTCAAAGTCAGAATAATGACAAACCCATAGATAAGAAAGAAGATCATTCTTCTTCAATGAAAACTCCCTCTACTAGTTCTTCAAAATCCTCATCTACTGTCCCCTTATCTATCGATAAGCCTACTCTTGACATGATTTTGCATCCACCTAAGAGTACTCTTCAGAAGGCTGTCTTTTATCCCAATGCCCAAGCTACTCAATTTTATAATGTGGTTTGAAGATCTCACTCAGGAACCTTGTGCAATGTCCACCTTAGAAGTACTCCAAAGTTTCCCTACACAACGCAAAGACTTGTTGACAACATTAGGAGATTTATACCCAGATAACACTAACTTGATTCATTTCAATGTTGAGAACTATAAGCCTAGATTACCACATAAACTTGCTTTTCAGATCATTACGAAAGTAGTGGGAAAGAAAGTTTTTTGAATGGTACTAGATGAAGGAGCTTCGACCTCGGTTTTGTCTCCGACTTGTTAGAAGGCTCTCAGCTCTCCCGAGCTTGTAACATCACCTACAACCCTCAAGGCCTTTGACTAGATGGGGTTTCCAACCCCATGGTCTCATATCAGCCCTAGCGGTCGAGCTAGGGGGAAAAACCATTTCCATTCAAGTAGAAGTGGTAGATGCCCCTTTATATTACAACCTCCTTCTAGGAGGAAATTGGTTCTATGACATGACTGCTGTCACCTCAACAGTATTCTGAACAGTCCAATTTCCGCATCTAGGGAGAATTGTTACTATTGATCATCTTGATTTCTGTATGCCAGATGTTAATACCTCCATAGCTAATAACATCCCCATGTTAGGCCAATCCCCTCCTCCTTACTATTCAATTGGGGTAGGCATGTTGAAGGATTCATCCTTTATGGGGATTTTTCCATCCATTCCTCCTAGCATCCTATACCGCAACAGTCCATATGATCGCCTCATTTGATTATGAGCCTAAGGGTAAAAAAGTTGTTGATTCCACCTCATTGAGTCCACACAAAGCTATGTATGACAACATTCAAACCTTTTCCGATGATCACATGGATGTTCTTCATCTAGTGGTTTCGGATCCTTACCATTACCGTACTGGTTAGAACCTTCTCTTCCTATTCTAGATTATCTATTTGAGACTTTTTCTTTCCATGAGTCCATTATGGAGATCATTAATATGGATGAGCCCATTTGGGAGGATCACCATCATAGATCCATGTTCCTCCCCAACACCAGTTTGGTTAGCCATGATTTTACATCTTTGTTTCCTACTGATATTGTCAATGTACCCCAAAGTCCTATATTGTTGCAAGATACAAATTCTGAAGGAAACCTTTGCAACATTACTCATATGAATCCGATTGACATATCAACCAAGCCTGATACTATAGAGCATGTTCATGTTGGGCAGAACTGCTCGACAAATGAAGCTGAAGCATACAAGGCACTTTTTAAAGAATTTCGTGATATTTTTTCCTAGTCCTATGAAGAGATGCTGGGGATTGAACCGTCCATTGTGGTCCATGATATTAAAACCTATCCCACGGCTAAACCTGTCAGGCAAAAACTATGGCAAGTCCATCCTCAGAAGGCCACAGCTATTAAAGCTGAAATTGAGAAACTTCTCAAAGTTGGGTTTATTTATCCTGTACCCTTGACAAAATGGGTATCGAATGAACGTTGTCCCTATCAATAAAAAGTAGGGAACAATTAGAGTCTGTATCAACTTTAGGGATTAAAAAAAATATTGTCCCAAGGACAACTTTCCTACTCCACACATCGATTAGATTATTGACAACTCTGCTAGAAATGTCATCTTTTCATTCATGGATGGCTTCTCTGACTATAATCAGATTGAGATATTACCCTCCAATCAGCATAATATGGCATTAATTTTCCCATGGGGAACCTTTGCATATAAGAATTTACCTTTTGACTTGAAAAATTCCGAAGCTACGTTCCAACGTGCGATGTCCTATGTGTTTCACTATATTAAACATATTGTTGAACTATACCTTGAAGACCTCCCTGCTCATTCACAGCGATGGGAGGACCACCCTAGTCATCTTAGAGACACATTCCTAAGATGCTGTCATTATAATATACATCTCAATCTGCATAAATTTGTTTTTTGCATTGAGATGGGACGTCTGCTAGGATTTGTGGTATCCAATGATATCATCTGGATCGATCCTTTGAAGATTGCTGCTATTTTAGATCTACCAGCCCCAACTAATCTCCTTGAACTCCAAAGTTTGCAAGGGAAGGAAAACTTTCTCCACCGATTCATGTGCAATTTAGCAGAGAAAAAGTACGGTTATATGTGTCTCCTCAAGAAGAACACTCCATTCCTCTGGGATGACCAGGCCCAATGCACCTTTGATAATATTAAGCATGCTCTGACTCATTCACCTGTGACACACCCCCCAGATTATTCAAAGGAATTTATCTTGTATATTTCTGCCTCTGATACTACCATTGCCATGGTTTTAGTACAGGAAAATATCCACGATCAGGAGCATGTGATTTATTATGCCAGTAAGAATCTCATGGATTCTAAAAATCGCTATTCACATGTGGAAAAGTTAGCATTGGCCATAGTCATTGTTGTACACAAATTTCGTCACTACATTCTACTCTGCACTACCACTATATTGGAAAACCAGAACCCGATGTATTATATCCTGACTCGTTAGGTGCTTGGAGGAAAGTAGTCCTATTGGATAGTCATAGTTTAGGAGTTTGATCTGGAATTTGCCAAAGCCACATCAAAGAAATCCTTGGTCTTTGTCGAGCTTATGTGTGATCTTCCCTTTACTTTGATAGAATATAAGCCCAATGATTCATTTATGGATGAATTCATGTTCCTGATTAGCACTACTGATCCTTGGTATGGAGATTTGCTTATTTATCTCCAAACACAATGATTTCAGCTGCATTTATCCCGCGATGATCACCGTCGTATCCATCACCACGCAAAGTACTATCTCATCCTGAATGATACCTTGTATAGACATGGGATTGACTTAATTCTCCAGCGATGCCTCACCCATGAGGAGGATGAACATGTGTTAAATGATTGCAACTTTGGAGCATGTGGTGGTCATTTATCTGGGATGGAGACAACCCAGAAAATTCTTCACGCTGGTTGTTTCTGGCCTTCTGTCTTCAAACACTGTCATGAGGCTATTAAGAAATTCCCACCTTGTCAAAACTTTTATCCTAAAAAGTGCACCCATCCTGCTCCACTACACCCTGTCATTTCCGTTGGCCCATTTACCAAATGGGGGGCATGGTTACATCATCATAGCCATTGATTATTTCACAAAATAGGCTAAGGCCATTCCTACATATGCAGAAGATGGTAAAACTACCACTCTCTTCTTGTTCAATCATATCATAGCTAGATTTTGAGTTCTGCAGTCCATCATTACTGATCACGGATCCCATTTTTGTAATCAAATGGTGGAGGAACTAAGTTCCAAGCTAGGTTTTCTCCATGAAAACTCTATGCCGTATTATCCACAAGCTAATGGTCAGGTAGAGGCCATTAACAAATTTTTGAAAACTATGTTTAGTCGAATGGTTGGAGATCATAAATCCAATTGGAACCACGTTCTTTTCTCTACTCTATGGGCTTATTGGAATTCTATGAAAACAGCCACTGGTTTCACACCATTCCATCTTGTCTATGGACTCGAATTTGTCTTACTAATTCAATGTCAGATTCCATCCTTACAACTTGTCGTCGAACTTCTCCCAAACACTTTCGCGGAGGAAGAAAGATTTTTGTACTTGATTAACCTTGATGAGACTCTGAGAGATGTTTCCTTGGCTAATGAGACACATAACAAACGCGTCAAGGCACAGTATGATAAATCCGTCCAACCTTGTGTCTTTAACGAGGGTGACCTAGTCTTAACTTATGATCAGAGATATGACAAACTAGGGAAGGGTAATTTCAAGTCCATGTGATATGGAACTTTCATTATTTCTAAGGTGTTAGAGAAAGGAGCTTACGATCTTGTTGATTATGATGGAATCCCTTTGGGGAAACCTCACAAAGGTTTGTACCTGAAAAGGTACTATGCCTAGGTATTTCTTGGATAGTATCTTGTATATATGTATATTGATTGACTTTCAATGTGCTTTCAGTATTTTTGAGATGGTTTTGAGTTTAGTGTCCGCATATGTTTATACCATGTTTTGTTCATGCAGATGTCTTTCTATGGCTTCGCTGATGGTGCTTTCCACCACACCTTGAATCTCGCGTCAGCTACTTGGGTCCTCTATTCCCCAGCTAAAGATTTGGTCAGTTTAAGAGCAGTTTGTATAGGTCCCTCTACCAATAACATCACCGAGTATGAAGCAGACATCATTCTTCTAACTAAAGCTACCTCCTAGGATGTTCGTCATCTCGTAGTCTTGATGGACTCACAACTCGTGGTTTGTCATTTAAACCATGTTTACACCATTAAGAAACCCGGTACTCCTTTGCCCTCTTCTAGAGAGTACGTTTTCTAGAAAGATAATTTGAAACCATTACCTATAGGCATATCCCTAGGGACCATAATGTAGTTTTTGAATCATTAGCTAATTACATCCTAGATTGGCATATTTCCCATTCATGATGTCAAAATCAAACATGGTACATTGGAAATAAACATTCAAAGACACATAAAACTCATACAAAATGCATTTTCCATTTGAAACATATAAACACTGTGTAAAACTCTGTATATATATATTAAAAAAAATTTACAAAAAAGTAGGTCCCGAGATCTCATCTGAAGCATCTAGGATTTCAAGAAAAATCATCATACAAAATCCTGAAGCTGTCAGCTTTCAGTACATATCTCATACACTAGTGGTGCTCATGATAGCACATCGCTGCTCGAGCTACTCTACGTAGCATCCTACTGAATTGACCTGGTACTCCCACTGTGGATCTCTGATATCTCATCAGGAGGTCATCAATGTCAGCATCTGAGATATACAAGGTCATCCTCTACAGGTTTTCCTCTATCTCCCCAGTGATATCATCACCCTGTGGTACAAAGCGGGCTCCAGCTCGCCTATCCAATGGAGATGCTCCTCTAGGTCACGCTGCTCCAACATCTGCATGATAATATACAGGTCTCATCACTTAACATAAAAAATATAAAACATCAAAAAACATAAAAACATTTCATCCATTTTAGGGTTTCTTTCTTCTTACCGATGTCACCCCACTGTCCACCAAGTGGGAGTGGTAGGTCAAGATATCTAGTGAAGCCCGTACCTGCTTAAGCATAATCCTCAACCATGAGGATCTGATCTCAGAGCCATATGAAGAATAGATCGCTGAAATTCACCCTTCCCCTACCTACTTATGTATGAGCCATGACTTGGACCCACCTTAGCATACGAGGGTCTCGTGCTCTCAGACTTTGGAAGACCACATGAGGTCTCATCTGTGGAACCCACTCGAAGAAGAAGCAGGATAAAATGGAGCCAAAGCCAAACTACTTTAGCTCTCCCTTCCGACACTTAGTTATCTGATATTTGAAGATTGGAAGCATGGATTCCACCCAGTTGAACACCGTGGGTGCCATGGCCTCTATGGCATATAACATGTGTGCCCTACAATCTTGGTGCACACCCTGAATCCTGACCACCCTCTGCATATTAAATAGGACAGTCCATAGGGGCCCATCCATCACTGCTCTAATGGGTATCTTCTTCCCCGATGTGCTTATCCCTGGAGCACAGTGACGATATATAAGCTCTCAAGTGGTAATATCCCCTCCATGGGAACCTGTTAGTGAGATGGGGGCACCCCATCTTGAGAGACTAGTCAAGAATTAGATATCCTCTACTTCCACTATAAGAATATGGGCCCCCACCTCGAAATACTACTGCTATGGATTCCACATCCACAGTATGTGTTCCAGTAGCCGCTCATGTGACACCATGCTTGGGGTCCGAAAGAACTTCAGGAGCCCACAGTCCCATAATGCAGCAATACAACCCACATTTCTCTCTGCAAAGGCACCCTCATTGTCATGTGTTCTTTCTTTCCATATCGCCATGTTTTGAGCAACCAAGACCTGTCAAAAATAATCATAGTATGCATTAGAATCATTCCTAATCATTAAAAATCAAAAGAATGACTTATTATTTCTCATGCTATGAGTTTAAAGTCTCCACAGCCGGCACCGCCTATGCACCATTGGAGAGAGGAGGTGGCACCACCTGTCAACTATGTTATAGGCGCGGTTCTCGGGTGGTATCGCATATCCCACAAGGGGTAGCCATGGTGCCTGCTTTTTAGGTTTTAGGGCTTGCCATATGAGCCCAAAACCCCACCAAAACTCAAAATAAACACTATGAAATGAAAGAATAGGGTGTTATTTATTACCTGCAATTGACGATGCTCAA
This sequence comes from Pseudotsuga menziesii, assembly GCA_001517045.1. Classification (NCBI taxonomy): domain Eukaryota; kingdom Viridiplantae; phylum Streptophyta; class Pinopsida; order Pinales; family Pinaceae; genus Pseudotsuga; species Pseudotsuga menziesii. Next base: position 239,911 of record LPNX010616031.1, read on the forward strand.
AACAGACGGTGGAAACTCCTGGTATCAGCTGCAAAAGATCTGGCTAAGAAAATGCTCCAAGTGCTCTCCACTATGGGTAAATAGTGGAAAGATTTTATTTTTTACTATTTACATGACTTATATAGGCATTTTTGGGTCTAACATACTATAGTTTTGATATAAAATCATATTTTAGTCAAAGTTTATTTGTCTTAATCCCTTAATGCTAGTTATAAATGCATTTAACACTTGTTTCTAAGTTGATTGCAAGATAAGAGAACCATAGTAAGAAGCTTTGGAAGTTTGATTATGGATTTTTTGCACTTTCATAAAACGGAAAAGGTCAATGAGCATTCATTATGACTCTTTGATCATGCTCTTTAAACCTAGTATCAAAGGTCCGAGTCCATTTCAGTTTCTTTCCAGGCTCGTAAAAAATTGACATTGTGTAAAGAAGCGTCATGGAGTCTTCTTTTCACCTCTTTTTCAGGCTCCTTAAACACGAAAATATCATCAAGTCCGTTTCCAATTCTTTCCAGGCTTGTAAATATGACATTGTGTAAAGAAACCTCATGGAGTTCTCTTTAAACTCTTTCCAGGCTCCCTAAATATGAAAATATCATCAAGTGATCTTGTCTTCTTCACGCTCATTAAAGTATTTGAAGAGTCATGTACCCGACGGTAGGTTATCTCTTTTTCAGTTCGGATAGGACTATTTATGAAAAAGGAACACTCTAGCCAATCATGACTAGAAGAGTTCTCTAAGGTATGATTTTACACCTTTTCAGGCGTTAGAGATGAAATCATACAAAAAAGGACCCCTTTGGAGTCTTCTTCTTTATTCGTTCAGACTCTCTAAACATGAACGATACTGAGTTTTCTTTCAGTGGACTCGCTAAATTAAACATTGAGAGACCCGTTTTGGGAATGAACCCATCCTATCTTAGGTTCATAAAACATATGAGTCTGGAATTGTATTTCGATAAGCTGTATCGAGTGTTTGTTACGCTCTTTGAACTCGTAAAACCGAAAAGAGGCACTCATCGATCATGATGGGGGAAATGGGAAGGGAATCATTTTGTAAATAATGGCAGTTGTTTGTATTTACCTTTGAACATGGTACTTGTCTACACATAATGTTAGTCAATTGGGTATTCAGCTGATCCCCATGACAATCCACTTTCATGAGTCATGTCACTCCTTTGAGTCTTTCAAAAGAATGCATTTTCCATTGTCGCATTGTGTGTTTGTCCCGTTTAGTCATGTTGCCAAGTCTTTTTGTCATGCCACCTAATGTTCAAAGGATATTTGAAGAAGTTTTACCTCTGCAGTGTACACAGTCTTTGTGTCGGTATCTTTGAGTCAGTCATATGGTTACTGCATTCACATCATTCTAGAACTATGTTCCGAGTTTCGTGTCATCGATGTGGGACTCATCATGGCCCTCCTTTGATGAGAATTTTCTCGTTGACATCAGCTCATCATCCAGGAAATATTCTTAGAAACAATATTTAGTACCTTGAGATCTATATGTCTTAATGACAGATTCTCTCGCTCTCGACGTAGCTTCACATCATTGACCTTTCATCGATAGAATCGACTGGGTGTTCGACATCAGGACATTTATTCACACTCGGTAGATTGTACTATATTACCTTAGGAATCATTAACATTAATGGTGATCTCCCTCGCACTTGTTAACGATTCACATCATTAGCCAGTAATCAAGTGGTTTCTACCATGTTCAACTTCAGATCATTGTAATCACATGGATAGAATCATACTTTGTGGAAGATGAGACGAAGACCCTGGGTATTTGTTTAAAGCGCTCATTGATTTTCCCCAGGTTGTGATGGAGTTTTGTATATATAGAATGGATCCACATTTTTATGGTTGTGTCTATGCTCAAATTTACGTCTGCATGACATAGATCTACATTGTATGTCTGGTAGCTATGTCCAAGTTTGAGTCCTCTATCACATGGATCTACGCTATATTCTAGTAGCCATGCTTGTTTATTCCTCCCATGGATCTACCTTGTATTGGTTTGCAGCCATGAGTTTGGTTACTTGTGTCTATGAGTCAACATACTGATGTACTACAGATGCCTACTTGACAACATGCTCCAATTGAGTCGACATTTTCACCTCGTAGCGACGACTCGTTCTCTCAAAGCTCTCATTTATCATATCCCTCTAAGACTCATGCTTTGGGGGGCATCCTGTTATACCAAAATCATGTCATCATCATGTGATAATACCTTTGACATACCTATTTGACCTGAATCCCAACACTTGGAGTGGAAATTCATGCTAGTTTTCAATCTTTCATGAAAATTCCCAGCACCGTTCTTTCCCTGTTGTCCAGGAGCGGTACCTTGTTTGCACTGCCTATCCCTTGTTGTGCACAAGTGGTGCCACTGTTTATGGACCTTATTCCATAAGAATTTCTTACCAGAACCGCTCTGTCATTGAAGGAGAAACGTGGTACCCTGGGTAAAAAGGGAAAAAGAGAGTTTCTCGAGGCTTCTAGATGATGAGCCTCGTGTCCTCCCTTATCCCTATCATTATGGGTCAGTTGAGCTCAAGATCCCTTATTATAGGATCTTAGAGACCACCTCATCCACTAATCTCTCAACCATCCCTATCCATTGAGCCTTATAAATACAAGCTCATATCCATGGTTGAGGGGAGAACTCTTAAGGTATTGTTATGTTGTTGGATTGATCACTTGGCCCAAGTCATTGGAGAGCATAGAGAGCTAGATTCAGAGCTTATGGGGATGAGAGTGCTTGGTTTCATGGAGATGCATGTCAACACTAAGGCTTGGTTGTAAACTTCTCCATTTTTATCTTAATGCAAGTTGATTCCCATCCCACATTATTGTTGTTGTTTGATTTCACATGTATGTTGTTAGATTCCTTAGTCACTAACATGGATCAGTAGATTATATTCTAGCAGCTTTGATGTGTTTGTGTTTTTAATTTGATTGCAGGTACATAGGGTTACTATCGAAGCATCACATTCCAGGTATCTACGGTGTCCTGGGAGGGTCTTCAACCTCTGTCCTTCATTTGTTCTGGATCTGAACCATTCAAACTAGTGGAACACCTTACTGTCCGCAGAAGGTGAAATATTCTAGCTAGAAACCATCTATTAGGGAAAATCCATGAACTAGAAGTATTAGATAGAGCGATCAAAAGAAACAATGCAAGATTAACTAAGAAAAATACTGAATTGCATAATTCTATTCTAGAAATTAGAGGGACGTATGTCCCGCTAAAAGGAAGAAATCTGAGATTAATGAAAGTTAACTCTAGGCTCTATAGGATGGTCAAAATGTCGAGGTTGCAGAAGAAGGATCCAAACCCTAAAACACACCTTGCACTAGAAACCCTAGTAGAGGCAACAATTAGCCTTCAGAACCCAAAGGTAGCCCATGATGTTGCTGATACTCCAAATCTTATGCAAGTTGAAGAAGTACCAGAAGGTCAGTAGTAAAGTTGTAAAAGGTTGATTAAAGACTGATTAAATTTTGCAAAAAACAAAGCTTTTGGTGGCTTAGGAGTGTTGGGTATATGTTATATTCTTTGCATGTGCATATGGAGGGGAGGTGCACATGTCAGTGCTGCAACTCAGCGACCCCAAAGGCACCTTTGACAGAAATGGTTGTTTGGCCGTTCCTAATGCGAGTGCAGCGAGCAAATTTTTTTGGCTATTTATAGAGTTTATGGCTATTTATAGTGGTTTGTGGCTATATTTAGAAGTTGTCTAAAAATATGTAACTGAATTCCAGTTAAGGGATTAGAGTCTTTTTCTAATTCGGGTTAATGGACTAGGGTATTTGGATGTTGCAGAATACTTATATTTTGTATTGTGAGGATCTCATAATGTAATGAAGAGAAAATAGGAGGTGTGGCTCCAGGTTTTTTGGTTTTCCCGGTTAAGGGTTTCCAGGGAAAATCTCTGTGTTTATGTGTGAATGATGTGTTGTGATCTCTATTTTGCTTAAAATAATCTACATGCTTTTCTTTTCTGCACATTTTTAAAACTTACATGTGGTATCAGAGCTCGATTTTGGCATTAGGGGGATGCCTTTGCTGCTAAGGGTTCGATGCAGTTGATATATATCGGGTCTGTGATAAACCTGGGTTCAGTGGGAGATTTGCAGTGTTGATTTGTGCATTGAAAGAGAATGGCGAGCACTTCAATAATTGAGATCGAGAAATTTAATAGCCATAATTTTGAGCTATGGAAGCTCAAAATGGAGGATCTTCTGGTAGATCGAGAACAATGGATTTCTATGGATCTAGGTAGGAAACCCACTGCATCGTCACAAGAAGATTGGGATAAATTAGAAATAAGGGCGAGGAGTACAATATGATTGTGCTTATCAGAATCTGTGTTGTTGAACGTATATGGTGAAGATAGTGCAGTAAATCTATGGGAAAAACTAGGGAGTTTGTATCAATCAAAATCCCTTGTGAACAAGTTGTTTCTGCAAAAGAAGTTGTTTCACCTCATAATGGACGAGAATGACACTGTCACAGAGCATTTGAATGTCTACAATACTTTGTTAAGTCAGATAACCTCTGTTGGTATTAAAATGGCTGAAGAAGATAAATGTATTACATTATTTTGTTCTTTGTCGGATTCTTGGGACAACCTAATTGTTGCAATAGGGAGTTCTGGCTAGGCGACCTTAAAATTTGATGAAATTGTATCATCCCTACTATCAGAAGAGATGAGGCAGAAAACCATGGATAATCATAGCATGGATGCCTTGTATGTGAGAGGTCGCCCCTAGGAGAGAAACAAAAATAAAGGATCTAGGGGGAGATCTAAATGTAAGGGTAGATATAAATCCTCAGGAAAAGGAATAAGGAAGTGTTGGAAATGCAGTAAAGATGGGCACTATAAAAAGGATTGCAGATCTAAGAATGTTGAGAAAGCAAAGGGATATGAGGATACCGCTTCCACAGAGGTGAAGAAATCCTCAAAAGAAGGAGGGGATGTGTTGATTGCATGGGAAAACCCGGGTTTACTGTAATTAATCAACAAAAACCCAACTCACTGGCCCTTTTGGCAACAGACCGCGAAGCAATCTGAAGTCTCACCCGAAGTGAATCTAATGGGTTGGCCAAGACTCAAGTGTCTTGGACCAGGTTCTGAGCATCCTACTTCTTTTTCCTACGTCTCACTCCTGCGTGCCACTAGATCAACCTGCTCTGCGCATCGCACATCCCCTTCTACTCGCAGCGCTTCTACCCGTGCGATGCTTACCCTGCGCAAGTCGCACGATTTCCTCTCGCGTCACACAAATTCCACTTACTCACAATACCTCCAACCTTATTGCATCTCTGCGTACCACGGAACACCCAACCTTTCCCCAACGCTAAGACCTCAGCCCGCAGTATCGCGCACCGCAGCTCATCTGCCGGTGCGATATCGCCTCTCTGCGATATCCTACCGCTCCAACTCTGCGCTCTTAGCGTTGACTGTGCCGATGTGCGAAACTCTCCTTCTCAGAAGTTATATTGTGATTAAATGGTCATTTAGAGACGGACGTAAAGGAGTCTTTTAAACAGCCTACTAAAGTACTTCAACTTATCTCTATCTTCTTGTATTATCATGAGCTGAACAATACATACATTCACTTACTGCAACTAACAGTACATGCATAATAACCGGTAACAACAAGCAAATACAATCACATTCATACAGCACATAACACACAGGTTTAACGTGGTTCACCCCCAGGATGGGAGTTACGTCCACCAAACTGTGCTTCTATTATATCTCTTGAGGGAAGTTAGCACAGTCTGTTGCATTGCATATGCAGCGCGAGATCTCTTCTAGATCTTTGGCCTATCTCTATCTCTATGTTGCCTATCTTTCAATATATCCTTCCCTCTCTGTTCTCTCTGCGGATGGTTACATACAGACTCAAATGACTCACAGACAAGCTAGGTGTCTGGATCGTTACAACGTAGTCTGTCTGACTAATTCCTGAGTCTACAAAATTACCAACTGACCTACTAACTAACTGACTGATTAGCTAACCCCTTACAATACAAAAATTCAAGCTTTTATAGGTGGCCCGAAGGTCTCGCCATTACAACACTGTGGGCCTGTCCCAATAGTAAACCCAAACCCTAAATAGTGATAGTCGGTCCTCTCTGTCCTTGAGGTAGCCGCTTCCCGTCACACCACAGCTCTCTGCAGTCTTCCATGCTTCCCGGTACTGACCATGGGTACTATGCATCGCTTCTTGTTCTGTCCTTTGCCTTCAATGCCTGAGCCTCGTTGCTCCTTCTTCTTTATGAGGGTCACTGAGCCCTCTTGTCTTCCGTCGCTGCCTTTAATGCAGTGGTTGAGCTTTCTTCTCTCGGCCGCTCGGGTACCGTTGCCTTTCTTTGACTTTTCTATCCCAAAATTCCTGGTTTCCGGCTCTTCTCTCTAGCTGGAAACGTGCTACGTCGTCGTAGCTCTTCCCTGTCTTCTTTTCCGCCAAAAATTTGTCTCTCCGCCAAAACTAGCAGCTTCTTCTGTAGCTGCGGGACCCTGCTCCAATAGTCCCCTAACACTTACTTGTGGCTCGTCCTCGAGCCACCTGCAACAGGCTTCTCCTGCTGCAACTTATCCTTCGCCTCCTGTGAAGTCTTCTACAACTTCTACCGAAGTCTTTCGACTTCATTCTGCCTTACCTCGACACGTTCTTTCTGTATTTTCGGTAACTTATCTCGCTGGGCTCTCTTATCCTTTCTTCCCATAGTCACGGTGTCTCTCGCTTCACTCTTTCTTCTTGATGAGCGCTCTAGTGTTTGAGAAGTGTTCCACATATAGCCTTTCCTTTTTATCTGGGTTAGAACTTTTATCACAAGGAAAATCTGTATCTTCCAGCCTCCTCAAACCTTTCCTTCCATATAGAGCCTCGTGGACGGAGAAGAAGCAACCCATGAACTCTGCTCCGAGAACAAGCCTTTGTCCTCGTTCTGGAAGTCTCCCCTCTGCTGGGTTTGCAGTCTTCTTCCACTTCTCTTCTCTTCGAAGTGGTCCGGGTCCACATGTTGCCACTGACCGTCAGGTTTCTGCTTCAGTACCTTCACCATGTTTCATGCTTTTCTTAGCTGATCAGATAGGTCAGTGACCTTCTCCCGTTGCTTTCTTTTTCTGATTTTTACCTTCCTTCTAGCGGGAGATTTCTTCTCATCAGTATTTTGCTCTGCTGTCTTATCTTCAGTGGTCGGCTCAGCGTTCTTCTTCTCCTTAGCAGAGACTTTAGTGACAACTTCTACTTCTGGTGCTTGACTCTTCATCCTTAGCGCCTGTCTAAGTTGTGTTGTACTTAGTTTCACAACCATGGGCGACGTCGTCATGGCAGATCTACGGTCACCAGGACCAGGGTCAAAACGTCTCAACATGCCTTCTAGAGGTTCGATTTTAGTCAGAATCCGCTTAGCTCAATACTCTGGGCGTGCAGTGGCTTCGAACTCTGGAAGTCACTGCACTCTGTAACTTAATTGGCTCTGCTCAGAGGACGCTTAGTATTGCATTGCATAGTTCTCACGGTTTGGCAACTATACCCTTCCTGCTTGAAGGATGTCTGCTTTTATGCTGAAGGCATACTACCGGATGCAACGGTTATCCTAGGTCACACCCGTTGGTCATCATAATTACCTGGAAAAGACCCTACCCATCATTCTGATCTTTCATAATTGCTGAGATCTGCTCATGTGTCCCTCCCATCGTGCAAATCTTGGCACTGGTGTCATGGGGGATTTACCAAATCTGGAAAAATTTATTTACACTGCTGCCAAATCTACGGTAGGGGATATTGATCATTTCTTCATTAACTACCTGTCAGATAGTGACTTTACTAGCCCACTATCGGTTGCAAACTGAGTACGTGGCAGGAGGAAACGTCTTACTGCTGCGATGCAACTCCGCATCACCTGCGCAAACAAACAGTGTCAACAATCTTTTTTTTTTATTTTTTTTATTTTTTTATTTTTAGTGTAGACTCATTCCTCGGTGCGATGCCTCCTTTCAACTACAATGGAAATCTGCACCTCTATAAACTGTTCATGCTAGGGCTGAGAGGTGGGGAGGCTGTCACTATAGAGCTTCAGCCTACTGCCATTAATCCATGTGGGCAAGAGCTCCCCGTTCAGCTGGCTGAGCTGAACGGCACCTCCTTCTGTGACTCGTTGGATCTGGTATGGCCCCAGCCAATGCGTCTTAAAATTCCCTGGGAACTTGATGAATTTGATGTCATAAAGGAGCACCAGGTCTCCGATCTGGAAAGTCTTATTCTTAATATGCCTATCATGCCAAGCTTTTTCTCGGGCCTTCTGCACTTTCTGATGGAATCCAGCGATGAACCTATCTTCTTCTAAGGCAAGCAGCTGTGCTAGCCTTGCTTCGACTGTGTCTGTATCAGTCATCTCAGTAATCTAAGCGATTCTTAAGCTGGGAAGAATATAATCCATAGGCATAACAGCCTCCTGTCCATATACTAAGCTGAAAGGTGTGTGTCCCGTAAGTTTCTTGCATGTGGTTCTGTATGCCCATAAGACAGCGTTAACTCGAAGGTCCCAATCATTCCTCTGGCTATTACAGATCTTAGTGAGAGCATTTTCTAAAATATTATTGAAGGCCTCCACTGTACCATTAGCCTGCGGGTGGTAGGGAGTGCTCTTATGATGCTGGATCTGGAATTCTTCTGTTAATGCCTCAATAGTACTGTTCAAGAAATGTGTACCTTGGTCACTCATCAAAATTACTGGGCATCCAAACCTGCTGATGATGTTTTCAAAGAGGAACTGTGTAGCTGTAGCAGCATCACAATTTCTTACTTCCTTGGCCTCTGCCCATCTGGTGAGGTACTCTGTTCCAGTGATAATGTATCTCGCACCAGTGCGCTTCCCGGGTGGGTTGATTGGACCCACAAAATCGATAGCCCATTTGTCGAATGCGCGCAGCGTGACCTGCGGTCGCAGCGGCATTTCATCGCGTCGCGAGGGTTTTCCTACCCTCTGGCAGATATCGCAGCATCTGCAGAAGTCCTTAGTGTCTTTATGCAGTGTAGGCCACCACAAGCCTGCATCTAAGATTTTCTGCGCAGTCGGTTTTCCTGCGAAATGTCCTCCTGTGGTTCCTGAATGAGCCTCTTTGATACTAGTGTCTTTCTCATGGGGCATCACGCATCTGCGCAGAACTTCATCTGGACCTAACTTGTATAGGTATTCTGCGATGAGGGTGAAGTCTGCTGCCTTAACAACCAACTCCTTCTTTTGCTACTTAGTCAGGTCATCAGGTGCTACTCCTGTGGTGAGGAATTGAATAATGTCGGCATAATACTCGTCTGCAATCTGTATGGAAAACAATGGCGCATCTGGCAGATTTTCTTCTAGGTTACTGGGCTCTTCTCCTGAGTCTAGCTGCGACAGATGATCGGGTCCTGCATTTAGTCTTCCTGGTTTCACAATGATTTCAAAATCATACTCCTGGAAGAGGAGTAACCATCTGCAGATTCTCCCCCCTAACACTGGTTTATTGACTAGGTACTTTAGTGTGGAATGATCAGTAAACATTTTAAACGGGGCATCCAATAGATAGTGCCTGAACTTCTGCAACGCATATACCATAGCTAAGCCCTCCCTCTCTGTTGTGGTGTAGTTCTTTTCTGCTGTTGATAACTTTCTACTGGAATATGCGATGGGATGGTCAAGATCCCCTTCTCCTGGCTGGGTCAAGACGACTCCTAATGCGATGCCGGATGCATCCACATGTACATGGAAAGGCTTAGTCCAGTCCGGAAATACTAGGATGGGTGCTGTAACCATCTTCTCCTTAAGTATGTCTAGGCTCTGTTGGCATTCCTCATTCCATAGGAATTTTACATCCTTCTTGAGCAATTTCTCCATCGGCGCTGTGATCTTTGCGTAGCCCTTGATGAACTTTCTGTAGTACCCGATATGACCAAGTACCGTCCTTAGTTGCTTGACTGAATTAGGTGCTGGAAGGTTTACAATGATAGCGATCTTAGCAGGGTCTACCACCAAGCCTTGTCTGCAAACAATGTGACCCAACAAGATACCAAATGGTGCACAGAATATACATTTTTTCAAGTTTAGAGAGATTTGGTACTGCCTACATTTTTCT